>BQNB010005589.1:0-76854 GCA_026074375.1 Tanacetum coccineum
ATATAAACCAAAGGGATTAAAACCGATTAAGACATAAAATTGTTTCATGTCTTAAAGTTGGAAAACGATTAGAATGTTCAAATTGGAATTCCAGGTTCGGTTTTTGTAGATAAAGGAAAAGAGAAAAGTGGTGTGATAAGGATAGGACTTGTGGTCTCCTATTCCTATTCTAACTAGGGTTTAAAGGGTATAAATATACCTCACCCTAGCTCATAAAAAATACACACCTACAACCTTAAAACCCTAAATCGGTTCTTGGTTTTCTTTGCTCTCCTCTTACCGAAATTTCCAGGCCCCTCTCTAGGGTTGTTTTGGGTTTCGTTTCTTAATCAACAACTGAATAGGACCTAACACCATCAAAGGTTTTCGGTTTCATTAAATCTCCTAGTTCGACATATTTGATAAACTCGTGGTTCGAAGTTAAAACTCTCACAAGGGTTTTTCGGTTAACAGATTTTCGGTCCAAGGGTTTTTGGTTATTAGGGTTTACTTTAAACCCTAATTCGGTGATTGGTTTTCGGGTATAAACTCATAAGGTGCGTTTGATATTCGATTGATACAAGAGTTGCTTGTTCGTGAAGTTTAAGTCTAGCAAGCTTAACATATTCGGTTGACGTGATTGTGTGAGCAACCGTAGAGGCGATTGTTTTAGTCGCTTAACTCGTTTTCTTGATCAATTATCAAAGAGGTACGCGTTTTCTTTTACTTCTTATTTAGTGTTAACCATATGCTATTACTAGATCCAATCTGCTGCGTACTCGTAGCTACTTGGTTAGCTAGATGTTAAATCCCAACAAATTTTACTGCAAGAAAATTTGATGTAGTATATTTCTGTAGAAATTAGTTGTTACCAAACAAACCATTGGTGACCCCATTAAAACAACACAAATAATTCTCTCACACAAAGTCAAGTCAAAATGGGTGAGGGGGACAGGAAGATAACAAAGACAAGAATGAGTACCAATATAAATTATCGCCACACATCAGTACTACATTTTATCTTTGAATATGTCTGTGATTGCATTTGATGAGTTTACCAGTTCTTCAACTTCATCATCATCAGCAGCATCCAGTTTTACGATTTTACTAATTCACGGGTTATTAGGCTGTGGAAATGACTTTGCAGATTTCGCTCACTCTCTCTCTTCATCTCTATCTACTTCACATGCCTCCGCAGGTTGAATTCGCATAAGATTATATATAGTCCTATGTTATCCAACACATGCTTAAATGATTGTGGTTTTCACTTGTGATTGTTTTATGCTTTATTTTTGGACCACTGTAGGATAGTGGGTTGTTTGTATGTCTGTCCTTTGTGTGTGTGTGTGTGTGACTCATTAAGCTTCCACTGACTAGCAAGATACGCATGCTATGTAGTGGGTATATAATCGGCTTAAGTGAATCAGATCCCTACAACTCCTGTTAAACAGGCATTTACACTTTCTTTGAAATTTGACTGAGCAAAATGTCTGGTATTCATTCTTCATACAAGAGATCTCTTCGTAACATTTATGTTTTTAAGCAGTTTGTAGGATGGTTCTGGTGGATTTAAGGAACCATGGAAGAACAGCTGATATAGAAGGTTTATCCCCACCTCATGACACTATAAATGCTGCTAGAGATATAGCAAATCTTGTTAAATCTCTTGAATGGGCCTGGCCGGATGTTGTTATCGGGCACTCATTGGGGGGAAAGGTGGCCTTGCAATATGCTTTAAGTTGTTCACTGGGTGACTATGGTGTTTCCGTGCAGTTGCCTAAACAAGTAATTGCACACTCTTTCTTAGCATCTAATTTGACATTTGAGTATAATATACGATGCAATATCCATTGTTTATAAATCGAAGTTTATGATTAAAAAAATGGTATAAAACTAATTTAAACAGGTCTGGGTTTTGGATGCTCCTCCGGGAAAAGCCGAAAACAATAGTCAGTTTGAAGAAATCAAGAAAGCATTGCTTACACTGAAGACAGTACCTACTCCAATCCCGTCAAAAGAGTAGATATCTCGTTTCCCTTCTTGGATCAGAAATGAAAACTTTTTCTCTTACTGAAGTTTACATTTTAGGTTTTGTTGGCATGTTTGTCGTTTCAGGTGGCTCGTAGATCATTTGATTAGTCGTGGGCTAACGAAGTTTTTATCAGAGTGGTTTGGTAGCAGTCTCAAGAAGTCGGGAGAACATGAGACGTTTTCTTTCAATATTGATGGTGCAATAGATATGTTCAAATCTGTTGTGTAAACCTACTCCTTTACCTATTATAATCTAAGAAATTACTAGCCTAACCGAAATCTACCCATTTGTAGTGAAATGGGTCAAAACTGTGCGTCTATGTTTTACTGATAGTTTTGATTTTTGTATGATTTAGGGAAATGGATTATTGGACCTTGCTAGAGCATCCTCCAAAGGATACTGAGATAGCTATAGTGCGTACTGAAAGCAAACTCACATGGGACCAGGATTTGGTCGAGCAGCTTGAGAGCCTTGCAAAGAGGGAAAGTGATGAATCCTTAGGCAAAGTCTCGGTTGATGTTGTTCCCAATTCCGGACACTGGATTTACAGGGACCAACCACAGATGTTGCTGGAGATTATGACCCCAAGAATCACCTCTCTGGTTCAGCCACCAAAATGCTAACTTGCACTCTCTTCTGTCTTATATTACGAGTTTTTTTAAAACAGTTCGTTTATACTGGTATGTTCCATTAGGTTGATTCCTAATGCTACTTATGAATTGATCTTTCGCAATATGTATATAGTAAAAGATCAATGTATGTATATGCTTACGGATGTATAATTTTAGTTTATATTATACCGATTAATGTTGGTTTTGCATTAAAGATCATTAACCCAAAGAGTAGTATGTGATCCGAATTAACATATAAACACACAATAACAATTACATAGTGTTGTATATAATCGTTCAATCACACCATTATTGTACGGTTAAAGTTATAAACCATCTAAACTGAAGTTGCTGCTAGAAGCAAGCGAAAGAACTCCCAGCATTTTACAACCAAGAGGTGAGACACGTATCAGAAAACGCATATAAGAGTTTTGTTAGTAATTGTCTCCAAAGCTACTGTTTAACAACTAAGTTTTTTAGTTTTTAATCGAAAAAGAGACGTACCGTCCAAAGGTAACTATCAAATATTACCAAACTATTCTCTGCCATGTGTGTAGTGGATGATAACAAAGACAAGCATGAGTTCCAACATATATATTCTGTGACCACACATCAGTACCACATTCTATCCTTCAATATGGCTGTGATTGCATATGATGAGTTTACGAGTTCATCATCTTTATCATCAGTATATACTTTCACGATCATACTGATTCATGGGTTACTAGGCTGTGGAAATGACTTTGCAGATTTTGCTCACTCTCTCGCTCAAAACCTCTCTGCTTCTCATGCCTCTGCAGGTTCAGTTAATGATGCATGTTTTTTTTCTTCGCGTTATAGATAATGAAATACAACATATGAGTTTTATGATATCAAGAAACATGCATACATCATTGTGTCACATGTGTTTGTGTTATGCTTTATTTTTGGATCACTTAGGTACTTGGAAAGTGTTTTTTTAAAACAGTTGTACTTAGAACTCATTGTTTATTGATATTTGAGTGGACATGAATGTCAAATTTCCATTGTTCAAAACCATTGCTAAACTACATTGAGATACGCTTGTAACATCATTAGTTTGTAATCAGATTGGAGGATGGTTACTGTGGATTTGAGGAACCACGGAAGATCAACTGATATAGAAGGTTTATTACCACCTCATGACATTGAAAACACTGCAAGAGACATAGCGAATCTTGTTAAATACCTGGACAGGGGCTGGCCTGAGGTTGTTGTCGGGCATTCTTTGGGGGGCAAGGTGGTCTTGCAATATGCTTTAAGTATTGCTCAGGGTGACTATGGTGATTCTGCACAGTTGCCTAAACAAGTAAATGCACATTCTTTTTCTATGCGTCAAATATAGTTTTTGATTATAACATGGATGCAAGATGTCTCACTTTTAACTGGAAGTTAAGATGAAAACTTTGTTAAAACTAAACAGGTGTGGGTATTGGATGTTGTCCCGGGAACATTAGAATATAGTTATGATCAAATTGAGGAAGCATTGTATTCACTGAAGACTCTACCTACACCAATCCCGTCAAAAGAGTATAGAGCTTGTTTCCCTTCCTGGATATGACCAATAAGTTATTTATTTACAGTATTATTTTGTATTGAAGTCTACATATAAGGTTTATTTTGGACAATTTGTCATTTTAGGTGGCTGGCTGATTATATGATTAATCTTGGGTTTCCAAAGTCCACAGCAGACTGGGTTTGTAGCAGTCTCAAGAAGTCAGGAGAACATGAGTTATTATCTTTCAATGTTGATGGTGCAATAGAGATGTACACGTCTGCTCGGTAAAGCTACCCTTTCATTATTTATTAATATACCATGTTTGCCCTTCTAATATGCAGTTAGCAAATTAGATTGGAATGTTTCACATTCACAAAGACGAAGGTGAAAGCTGTGAACGGTGAGATCTAAAAAAGGAACAAGTACCCAAAACAACACTCAGTCAGTTTTTTAAATAGAGATTGCAAGTCCGACGGATTGGGTAACTGGTTAAAGCGGGTGATTCGGGTCATGTTGGATCAATTACACTAGTCACCTAATTTTTATAACAAAACTAATAGGATAATATATCTTTGTTAAAAAATGGAACAGTTTAGAAGGTTTCATTCTTTTAACTTAATATGTAACATAACCCAAATTGACCCATTCGTTGGGCCAATACTGTCACGTCTATGTTTTACTGATAGCTTTGAATATTGTATGATTTAGGGATACAGATTATTGGCCATTGCTAGAGCATCCTCCAAAAGATATGGAGATAGCTGTAGTGCGTACTGAAAACTGGGACCCGGATGTGGCAGAGAGGCTTGAGAGTCTTGCTAAGCGTGAAAGTGATGAATCCACAGGCAAAGTCTCGGTTGATGTTGTATCCAATTCTGGACACTGGATCTACAGGGATCAACCAGAGAAGCTGATGGAGATTATGACTCCAAGACTTGTCTCCCTTGCTCAAACAAACATCTAACTTGGAGTGCCGCTCTCTTGAGACTTTAAAACGTTTTTCTGTGCTTATTTATTCTATGGGTTTATTCTCCGTGCTACTTCAAAACTGATGTTTCACTATAGTGGGTAACGGATCAAATTATATGCACCTTTTCTGGTGATAACAACTTAACAAGTGTTTATTTTACTAAATACATTGTTTTTACTTCCCACTCGCCTATAATCATTCATGCTATAAGCACTACAATACTCGCAAACAGATAAAAATTCATGCTAAAAGAACTAAAATACTCCGAACAGATAAAAACACACTAAGCTTCATATTAATATGCCTGTAGATCAGCAAAATAAGCAAGGTGTATCCCTGCAAATGCAATGCCTCTTCATAGGAAAAGAGATGAAAATTTAAACCAGTGGTACTACTTGATTTAAACAAACAATTCAGCAAGTTTACTTTCATAGATGGTTCAAAACAAAAGTGACTAAATAAGATGCAGAAGTTCTAAAAAACCAGTCAAGTTCCTCTCCACACAAAATACTCCCACCTCAGTATCTCCTCTCCATAACACTAGTCAATGTACATCTTCTTTGGCCTTAGCTGCAACCACAAAAACATAACAGCTAGTCAGTGAAAGTAAACAGTAATAGAGCAGATCCTAATACAGCACACCAAATTATATTCTAATCAAACACAGATTAGACAATCAAAACAAGTTAAAAGAAGGTTTACTTGGTTGCTGCGGCCACACTTCTTCTTCCTGCAGTTTAGAGCCCTTGGGGAAGCCGAGCATAACACCTAACAACAAATAATTCAATACAAGCACATATGAATGCAAGCAATAGTGTCAGAGAAATACAAAAAGAGATATAGATATAACAAACATTGCTTGTATGGCAACAGAGAGAACAACTCACTTGCGACAAACAGCCTTGTTTTGTTTGTACTTCCTAGCCAGAGCCAAATTAAAAGGAGTAAAGGCTAGTGCTAGCCTCGGCATTCCTCTCCTCAGCCTTTAGACCAAGTGAAGAGTCGACTCTGAACAAACAACGCAAAATCAGAAACACGACCAGAGTCCAACCAAATGATCTACTTTTTAAAATTATAATAAAAACTGAATTGCAACATGTGTTTGATACAATTTTAGTGTAAACAACGACAAATATCACAAACTCGTAAATCTACTTAAACTTATGATTCACAAATTCACATCAAAACGACAGCATATATAACAATCTTTATACAACAAATTGATGTTCCTTTGTAAATTAATAAACTAACAACAAACAGTGTTGAATGATAAACTAAAAAATAAAGAGTTAGATTAGTATTTGGAAGCAGTTGGTATATCTCATCAATTCTCAGCAGCCCGTACTCCACAACATAATGATGTTTATGTTGATTGCTGAGTAGCTTTGTTATTCATCCAATGTAAACATGATTTTGGAGTGTAATGATACCTTATAACTACCACGATGCAAGTAAGCGATAAACCAATATTGGTCAAATATCCATTCTCCAAAACCATAACGAAAACTACACTCAGATTTGTTTGTGACATTTTTAGTTTCTAAGCAGATTGGAGGATGGTTCTTGTGAATTTGAGGAACCATGGAATATCAACACACATAGAAGGTTTATCACCACCTCATGATATTATAAACACTGCCTTAGATAAACACTGCCTGATTTTGTTCTCAGCATTCTTTGGGGGGCAAGGTACTCTTGCAATATGCTTTTAGTTGTGCTCAGGGTGACGATGGTGATTTCGCACAGTGGCCTAAACAAGTAAACGCACTCTTGCAATATGCATTTAGGGATGCGGATTATTCATCATTGCTAGAGCAGCCTCCAAAAGATATGGAGATAGCTATAGTGCATACAGAAATCTGGGCCTCTAGAGAGAGGCTTGAGTCTTCTAAGAGGGAAAGTGATGAATCCAGAGGCAAAGTCTTGGTTGATGTTGGTCCCAATTCTGGACACTGGATCAACCACATATGCTCCTGGAGATTATGACTCCAGGCTTGCCTCCCTTATTCAACCAAACAACTAACTTGAAGTGTTGCTCTCTTGAGTCTTTAAAATTGCTTTTTTATACTTTTCAACTTCATTTGTTACTTTTCCGTGCTACTTAAAAATTGATCCTTCACTATATGTATATATTGGCAGATCAATTTTATATGCACGCTTACCTACAGGTGTATAATATGTGTTTATTCTAATACGTTGTTTTTACATCCCACTCGCCTATAATTATTCATGATAAAAGAACTACAATAACTTCGTATTAATATATGCCTGTAGATCAGCAAAATAAGTAATTTCTTTTCATAGGAAAAGAGAGAACTTTTAACTAGGCACTTCTTGAATTAAAGAAACAATTCAGCAAGTTATTTTCATAGGTAGTTCAAAACAAAACATGACTAATAAAGATGCAGAAGTTCTAAAAATAACAAAACAATTTATTTCCAACAGATGAAACACTCCTATGTCAAATCTTTTCTCTTCTTCGTTGACCTTAGATCCATTCGCTCGGCTTCTTTGTCCTTAGCTGTAACCACAAAGGAAAAAAAGGTCAACCAATCAAAATAAGAGGTCTTAAGACATGCTCATCTGCATTCATAATGAAACTGAGAGATTGATTACTTGGTTGCTGTGGCCACACTTCTTCTTCCTACAGTTTACTGCCCTTGGGTGCAGACGAGCATAGCATCTAACAAAAAGCAATTTGTTACATACAGGGAAATAATCAACGTATACAATATACATATAATAAATTCATATTTTGGATGACCTAAAAATTAAAGATGCAAACTACATATAGAGTCCAATCAACAAAACACATCATTGTTGTAAAACAAAAATCCGCAATGAACATTCAGTTGAACATAAAATAAAAGATGAAGAAAACCTGAAGTTATAATAATTTCTAAAAGACAAAATAAATAGATGCTGGAAATCAAAGTGATTGAAATTAAAAGTATCTGAACTATACAAAAGTGAAGGATGCCACTATTTAATGAGCTGAAGTCATTACAAGTTTGGCATATCAGCAGTCAGGCGAACAAAGTTACATTATCAATCTGTAGCGGTCTGCAATAAAACTAGAATTTCTAGATAAAGATTTTAATGGGGTGCCACTTCTAATACTTTATACAAACATACGAGGTAAAAGTTTCCTTCAAGTGGTGATATTATAAACTATTAAATTCCCATTCACCAAAATCTATATGGAATCGTCAAACACAGAGCAATATTCAACAGTTTAGCTTATCTGTGAGAAAATACCAAAACCAGCAATGGCTGGCATATTATTCATTCACGGTCATTTAACATATACAAGTGGTATGACGCTCCGTCTTCATAAGGCAATACTTTATTAATATGTTACATAGAACAAAGAGATGGAATGCATGCCACATAAAGCAACATTTCAAACAAACAAGACACCTATTGCTTTCTTGACTTTTGCAAAGTTTTATTTCACATCAAGTGCCAATTATTTCACAGAAAGAAAAACTTTGATTGGTTATATTACGAATCCCAAATCTAGCCATGTAGACAAATTCATCAGCGACACACACACTTATTCATTCAGGCTTTTTCAAATACACTACTAAGTACTAGCTATGAGTAAAGCTTTGAAGTTTGGCCTGGCAATTAATGTGTTCCTTTTTATGGATATCTAAACTATATGCTACAAAGCAATTTCCAAATTATTTAGAGATGAGAAATGTGATACAAACACATATATGAAATAAGCAATGTCAACCAAACATAAAACATATGGACTTTTAATCGTAAACATCAAAAGACAAAGAAGAGAGCAACTCACTTGCGACAAACTTTCTTGTCTTGAACGAACTTCTTAGCCAAAACCAATAAAGAAGGCTCAATGTTTGCTTTCCCCTTTTTTCCTCCTCCCCTGAGCCTTAAGACCAAATGAAGAGTCGACTCTGAAAAAACAACACATATCAGAAACAAAAGAACACATCATGATTAGGAATACGACAAGAATCCAACCGAATATACCATCAATTCTATGTTTCTAATAACTTAGGAAGCGATAAATTTCAATCAAACCTTGTGATTTTAAAAACCCCTAAGTTTTTAACAACATCCGATCTGTTTGATCTGTTTAACCTTTATATCCGATATCCTAACCACCCAACAATTAGCTGAATAACAGATCTGTTTAACCTCTTTGAACCCGGCTAAAAAAAAGTGTCCGTAATAAAAAGTCATAGTAAATGACATCAAAACCTTTGTAAATTAATTATGTTGTTAGTTACTAATTCACTGTTCGATAAATAAATTACTTCACTTAACTTTCAATCACCCGATAACTATCAAATTAAAAACCGGTGATTTTGAACACCCTAAGTTTGTAACAACATTTTCAATATCTGTTAGACCCGATATCCTAACCACATGTATTCACCAACAACAAATATGTTAACACAAATCTATAAAAAAAAGAATCGTTTGATATCTGGTGACCCCTTTGTCACCCGACAAACAGAAGTGTCCGACAAAAACATTAGAAAAAAGTAACCGACAACCTTTCTGGATGTTGTAGTCAGCAAGAGTACGGCCATCTTCAAGCTGTTTCCCAGCAAATATCAACCTCTGCTGATCCGGTGGGATTCCTATTTCATAAAAAAAATTCTTATCGTATATATAAAAATATATTTATAAAAAAAATATACAAATAAACTTTATACCTTCTTTGTCCTGAATTTTGGCCTTAACATTGTCGATGGTGTCTGATGATTCAACTTCGAGTGTGATTGTTTTCCCTGTCAACGTTTTCACAAAGATCTGCATTTTCTCTCTCACTAAACGGCGGTGGTTATAATTCTTTTCGTGGGAGGAAGGAAATGGTCTCACTTATATTATTATATTAGGGTTGTCAGTCTCGATAAATGTTCTGGGCCGAGTATGGTGTTGTTGTTTAATGTTGGACTTTCAAGCCCATGATACACATTGGTAAAAAAAATTAGTTTATTTTTGCTGATTATTATTATTCCGGGTCTGTTTCGTAAATGTAACAGTGAGCATTACTCGTAAACATTATTATTAGCGGTGCGCGGTAACATCAGTGGCGGAGTCAGAAAATGATGTGCGGGAGGCGTCGGTTGAACCAAAATTTTTTTTGTCCAAACCTACTAATGCGCATAAAATTAGTACATGTTGCGACTAATTATATCCGAAAAAACGTACACTATATATGATGTGAACAGGGAAAATAATCTAACAATAGCTTAAGAATTAAAAGAATTGATAATTTTGAGTTGTTAGCTTCTGTCTTGTTGGGCCATAGAGGGCAAAATAAACATTCTGACGAGGGCATGCTAGTTTTTTCTACAACCTAACACCTATAAATATTATAATTAACACTACATGATAAATGGAATGTTGTAGAGGCTACATGATTAAAAGTTGTAGAGGGCACTGCCCCCCACTTGTCAGTGAATGGCTACGCCCCTGGGTAACACTAAACAGTATTAGTGAGCACTAACAATAAGCATAGCTGAAAGCAGTACTAGTTTTAAACTCTATAAGAAAACGTTGGGTAACGTAGCTTTAGATTAATTATAATATGTAAAAACAGCTCATAAATGTCCAACGCTCCTAAATGCTACTTCATGGAATGTTGGTAAATAAGCATTCTGAAAAATTTGGTAAAGCTACTTGTTGCTTGTCACACGAGGATTCGATATTACAACGCTCACCGCTCTTAAATATATTGCGCTAAACACACCCTACCTACAGTGGTCACCAGGGTAGAGTTTATCCGGTTTGATTTAATATGACGATAAATACTTGCATGAACCCCAGGCTGAATATTGGCAAGGGCAACAAGGGTTACGGCATAAGGCCCGATTAATTTACGGGACACCAAAATTTTTAAAAGCCCAGTTCTATAAACTTACTGAGAACCAATGGAAGAATAATATGCTATAGTCGGTTGCGCTTACGCCGATTACTAATATAAATACTACCTCCGTCCCAAAATTATTGTCCACTATTTTATTTCAGGTTGTCTCAAATTAAGGGTTAAGTCGTCTATATATTACCAACGTACTTTTTAAATTTTACACATCTAAGTAACCAACTGATTATATTACCAATATAGTCATTGAATATTTCAAATATTTGTGACGATATAGCAATATGACCGTTTGGGTGCCGATTGAAATTGAAAAATAACCGCCACGCCATTTTTTTCTTTTTTACTTACTTTGATATACCACCTCACCTTTGACTGTTGGCTATATATGAGGTCCTCAATGTTATATTCTCTTTTTTCATTTCTCAAAAAATCAATAATAATAATAATTTTATATCTCCAATAATAACCATCTTCTATTTCCTTTGTTAAACACAAATCTGACAACCACTCCTTACGACCACCAGCCAACCATCACCATTTGAACATGTCACGACAAGCTCCACAACGTTCATACAACCACCACCCATCAACCGATCTGTAGTTCGGTTGTGGCTTAGATATAAATTATTATGTTTGTCTTTGGTGGGTCTATGTTGATTGTGTATGTGTCCGATGATGGATGGCGACAGGAAGGGTCTCTGGCGACAGTATTTGTAGGTCACCGACGGTGGCGGAAAAGAGAGGGGTCTTGGGCTACAGTCTTTACAGGTCACCGGAGGCCGTTGTCAATGATTGTTTTTTGCATTTTGGGTTTTAGGTTGTTCGAATTTAAGGTTAGATAATAATTAAAACTATGAACTCGTTATTCCTTCTCACTTATTTAAAAAGCAACAATCTTACAAAACAATCCCAAACACAGCTTATAGACCAGACAAATAATAACTTAAATCATGAATTCCTAACTCATTCTCAATTACACATAACACACAAAATAATCAAACCTACTTAAGCATTTATAGCATATTATATACTAAAATTGCGTAGATCATGAGAAATGCACACTAAAATAGATAGTAAATAACATTGTCCTTTGTGGCGTTCAATGCTTAAACCAAAACAAACAAACATTGCGTATGTTGCCATATAACCAGCGAACATGCAAACAATTACAGTACTAACAAATGGACCCTTCCTAGATCACAGTATCATAACAATCAAACTAAACATACCACATAGCGCTCATGAAAAAAATGGCAAAATTTAGGACCAAAGATTACACACATTCCATTGACACCTAACATTGCGTGATATTCATTTGCCAGCATCAAACGACAAATAAACTAAAATTTGCACAAACTGCAGCACCATATAAAATCAACAAAAGCATATTGAAACAACATGTAGTAAATACACTACCTACGGCATCATATGAGGCTAAAAATATATATAAAATAAACATTTGTGAATACATTTGTGCCTATCTGTGCCTCGCCAAGATGTAGTCGTTCTCAAATTTTGACAAACTTCAGACACACGTAAGATATATCTATCACCATTTCTGGGTTTACTCAGTATTAAAAGGTTTTGCTTAAATTTAGTTTTAACCAAACTTCTCCCTACAAATTCAGAATGCATGTCGTAACCATATACACAAATAATTACAACATAATATTATATCAAGCACCCTCATACTCCTCAAATATGAAACGCTTGGCAAAAATGCTTCCTCGACACATATCAGACTTTAAAACATGTATGAAGTCAACAACTACTAACACATATAAACCCTTAAAAGTGATCACAATTTTCAAAACACATAAGTCGCTAAAAGAAACACACAGACGTATCCCTAATTGTAATACTTATAGCACCGCCTTATAGACCAGACAAATAACAACTTAAATCATGAATTCATAACTCCTCCTCAGTTACATATAACATTTTAATATGACCAACCACAAATATGCAATCAATCACAGGCAATATATCTAAAGCCTCAGCAACATAAACCGTATCCTGAAACTGTAACAATTTAACATAATCATGTCAAAAGAAACCTAGAATCAGTTCCAAACAACACATGTAATACACCCTATACAAAATCTTATGCACTTAAAACATCATCAAACTTACACGAATCAACAACGACCTAAAACATGCAATTAATAAAGATCAAAGAACATAAATCGAAGCTCCAACCTGCACAAATTTAATAAAATCAAGCAAAATAACCTAGAAGCAGTTCCAAACACCAAATGCAACACATCATTTCCAAAATATAACACACTTTAAACATCATCAAACTTATACAAATCAACAAAATAAAAAAATTCTCACCTCTCATCAATGATACAACCGCTGATTTAGTTTGTTTAACACCACCAAAAATCTTGAAAAGAGAAACGTATGCACACGGAGAAATACATGTGTATATTTAGTGAGAGACAAAAATATCTGAAACAACTAAACCACCAAAGAACCACCACTTCTTCGTATCTAATCAAGTTTGTGTGTGAACATTAGGAAGAGAAAGACATGCAAGAGAGAAACATTGATAGAGAGAGATGAATCTTGCATGTGTTTGTTTAGTGAGAGATATACATAGAGAGAGAGATAGAGAGAGACATAGTTTGTCGTTCATGGTTTTCCAACTGACGAAGACACGTGGAATGCGTGCTTCATACACTCCCACCCACTAACTAGTTTATAACGAAACCGAGCCTAAACACAACACCCGCTAATCTAATAATTACAACCCAAATCCAAATATGGCCCAACAAACCTTATTAACATAAAAATGACACACCAATAAGCAAAATGACCTTATTAATGATCAACGCGACATCGTCCGCACGCTTACTGTATAATAGGTTAATGAAATTAATTGAAGAAATGCATTGTTAATAGTATCCGGCACAATCACCAAGAAAATCGAGGTTGTTAATTTCTAAACCACCCATCCTTGTGGATATTGTGAAAACCCTCGATTAAAGGTATGGTCACTTATTTTGAAACCATTTACCTCAAACCCAATAGCAAATAATACTTTCACTAAATTTTGTAAAGATAAATCCCACCTACCAAACACATCCTAAGTATATTTAGCTTTTACATTGCATTTTAAGATTCTTTAATTCATTCAAATAAGCATTAAACGTTAATGTTTAGTTTTTAAAGGGGAATAGTTAAGCGTGTAGGAATCATAATGGGTATGTAAATCCACCACCCTTTATAGATTTTTATAAATGTCTAGTTTTAAGGATACATGTTTTTAGATATCAACCTTACTAACTAAATAAGTACAGGGAGAATGAAACTCACTTCATCATACCCTTAAACCAAACGCCTCCAACATGTTAAATTTTGTATCTATGTTAAGGTAAATAATGGTATGGTATGTTTGTTGATTGTGCATTGAAACCTTGTCATAAACTTAATTAAGAACAAAATCGATAATTGAATTTCATTGTTAAGATGCACCTATTTGGACCGGGTTGAACCGTACTTCCACCCGTTTTAATACACATAGTCAAAACCAGTCATCTCAAACTTGGATCGAACTGGTCTGTTTAACTAAGAATTGAGACAAGATTCCAAAAGCCAGACAAACCTCGTGGGGTTAAACCTATCAAAACTTGTCGTATGTTGTGTTTAATAATGAAAATCACGTGGGTATTATGTTTTATTGATAGAATACTTATAATGTAAATGATCTAAAACCTCAATGAACACAAAACTCACAAACTGGTCTTGAGTTTACTAACAATCCTCAAATACTCCCTCACAGTTTGAGCAATGAAATCACGAAAAGCTCGAATTAGATGAGAAAGCTAAATAAACATTAAAGCAATAAATTTATACCCTCTTTTACTATATATATTGATGTGTCGTTGTGTGGTGTATATTTTATTGATTCAAGTTTTAAATTTATATTTCTCCGACTAAACCAAAAACAACACTTTAACGGGCAGTGTACCCGATCGGTAGTAGTTTCGTGGTAAGTAGGGTGTCAAACACTTGAAGCGAGGTTAAATCTATCAATTTAATGAATATCTTGGTTATATATATATATATATATATGTTAATTCTATTCTATTCTAAACATATGTTAAACCTATGTCAGTCTAAATCTTAATTCTAACGGGAAAGAAGGGTTTTCAGCCTGAGAGACTGGCATGGTTTGGTTGGTGACTACAATCAATTCAAGGCACTTTTACCCACGCAAGCTAATTAACAAAAGATAAAAGAGCGGTCGAACCTTATATAAGAAAACTGTATTAACCATTATTAATCCGATTAGAAAGTTGGTTTGTTTATTAAGTGCAATGATTTTTTCTCTCAAGGTGGCATATCATTCTTAAGACTTAGGTGTTACATCATCCTAAGACCTAGACACATTAATTTTATCACCAATAAAGCATCCGCATAAAGCATCCTTATTTGCTGATTATAATCTATCTTAGAGATTAAAGCAATGGTGATCTTGTTAAACCCTAGCTCATAGAGACTTTACCCACTTACCGCTTAATGGCAATTTATACACTAGTAGTCCACTTGTCCAACTATCCAATGGAATCAGAACGTTACTTATTGAATTATCTAGGTCACCTGCTAGTCAACACGATTAATAAACCATTGGCAATATCCAATTAACTAGTTAAGCCTGAAGCGTATCCTAGACACAGACTTAGAAGGACAATATTTGTGTAACTATTATTCTAGATGTATAAATTACTATATGGAGAGCTATCCCAGACTCTAGATCTACTTGGTCCGTATCACTAGATCCAGTTGAATGATAGGTCGCATACAAAAGTGTGTAAACAAGTATAAATTGATAAACATAAACAAGCATACAATGATAAATTAAGAAATCGAGAAAAACAAATACCAAACATTCATATCTTCATAATAATAGCTAATACCCGAAGGTATTAGCTTTCAAACGTCATAATCAATACAAAATCAGATATTTGTCCAAGGTAAACTAACCGAGTTAACGAATGATACCAAAAACTAAACGATTACCAAAGTATATGGAATTACACGTTGTCTCCTATGGAATTGATAACGTTGCTCGACCTCTTTTGCTCTTTTTCTCCTTTGAAAATCGACTTTTATGGTTTAGGTATCAAGAATATGATTTAGCACACTGAAAACTAGTTTTTGAGTTTTCTATTTATATGGTCTGGAAGTCGGTTGGATACGGCGTATCCAAGTGTTGGATACGGCGTATTGGGGATTTCTTAGAGTAAGGACCACGCTTGATATCTTCTAGAATATTATATTAATTCCATATCTTGAATACGGCGTATTGATTCTCTCTGGATACGGCATATTGATCTTTATCTTTATGTGGTCTTTGGTGAGTGCAGCCACGGATACGCTGTATCTTCTTTGATGGGTACGGCGTATTGGTCTTCAGAATAGTAATCTTCAAAATATCTTCATTTAAGCTACAAAATGCGCGCCTTTTCACCAATTACTCCATAATTACTGCAATTCTCAAATCTAAACGATTAAGTAACAATTCTTTGCAATAACTATAAAAAAATAGGTTAATAACATGAAATAAATGATGCTATAAAATTAACGTTATTTGATGTCATCAAATATCCCCTACTTGAATCCTACTTGTCTTCAAGTAGCATTTAGAAGTTTATAAAAATGTATCCCTAAGGATATTTTCCGTTAAAGCATTTATTCGATCAATTACAAATACTCTACATCGTTAAAGCATTCATCCCAAAACTTTACATACTCTACAAGGTAAGTGACAATATCTTCCACTTTGTACAATACTCTACATCGTTGATTTTTTAGACGTATCAACGAATAATCGATCCTTCATGTAATTCCTTCGGTTCTTGCTTTGCGAAACGATTATCTTCAAACTTTCTTTCTCTTTTTTTTCATTTTTTTTTCATTTACCAACTAAACTTCAAATCTCGGTGTAGTTTCACCATCTTCACGATCATAATAATTCCGGATAATTCCTTTGGTAGTTCTTCGTTCTTCGGTTTCACCATTAATTATGACGGTAGTAAAATCACATGAGTTTTGACTACTAATATACATTCCCATTTGCAATGTGCAAATTTTCAACCGCACCAAAGATAGAAAATGACACAAGACTCGAGAAATACAAACTTTACACTTTAAGCAACTAGCAACTGTAAATTAAACTTAATCTAACAAGGTAGGTTAAGGTGTAAGGGTGTAACGAAACAAATAGTTGGTGTAAATTCCTAAAGGATTGGCTCTACGGGTTTTTCTAGTGGATCATCACTCTAAAGATGAGAGTGAAAAAAGGGTTTAAACGGGAGGTTAACTAACCGGTGTAGTTAGTTAATAAGCAACATGTAAAGGCGATTTAGGTATAATCCTAAGATTTACCACTCTAATTAAATCCATAATACTTATTATTGTGGTCTCGAGTGATATACCAAGCCAAGTTCTAAAGTCTACAACATCACCGACACACTCATATTTTTGTGGAATTTGGGTAAACATTTGGAAACGGAAAGGTTAAATCCTCACAATATCTAATAAGGGTTATTGTGTGCGGGTTATGTATCATGTAATTTCACAAAAGCATACTTGAAATTTTTTTAAATTTAAGCATTTTAGTGTGAAAAATAGGACAAGTAAATATTCTAATTCCATCCCCCCACTTGAATTATACAACGTCCTCGTTGTATATATATAACATTAAATATAGGAATTTAAAAAGAATTAGAATGAGAAACTCCCTTGATATGTGCTCGGTAGATTCTCCATGTAGAGTTTATTGGGTAAGAATTCGTGTTGAACAGCCGCCTTAAAGTTTCAAGACTCCAACACTTTAAGTTTTCCAGATTTGTAAATTCTCCACCAATATTCGTCGATATTTCTTTCTTGATGTCATGTGTAAAATATAGGAAAAACAGGTGCATTCCTATCTGGGTACCTACGGTTAATTTAAACTAAACTAAACAAACTAATTACGGGCCAGTCTGGTGGATACGGCGTATCAGTTTAGTGAATACGCCGTATTCCAGAACTGACAATAACGTTTTTAAAGTGCAATAAAAATAAAGGCTGATAACGTCCAAACAATCAATACGCCGTATGGTATGGAGCGGATACGCCATATTGATGTCTGGGAAGACAGACTCGATAAAATAAATAACAATTCAGGTTGTCTCCCGGGAAGCACTTTTGTTTACAGCGAAGTCTTTAAGTTAAGCACTTTTATTTAAGAAAATCTTTTAAAGTTAGACTTGCCACCAATTTTACTCCATCCTTATAAAACAAATTGGGTCGCAACGGGATGACAAAAGGCACAGTAACAAATTCTTGATTAGGAAAATGAATGACATCCCTTTGTTAAGATGATTCCAAGTCATGAATATACAAAATTAATTCCTTGATAAAAGTTTCAGTTTTGAAAAATTTATTAGATGTATCATGACTTGTTTCCAAAAGCTTATTTGACCCATGTGCATAGGCACCAACATTGGTATTTATTACATCAGGTAACGGTTTGACAGATAAATCCCCCGAAGAGTGTTTAATATCGATTTTATCATCATCATTGTCCTTATCCGATTTTAAATCATCGGGATAAACTACGTTGAAAGGAAATAGATCATTAAAGTTTAAAAGTTTTGTTCCTCTTCATCACATTCGAACAATGATGTTTTCATCTTCAAATTAAATTCATACGATGAGTGTTGAGGAATTTAAAGTGGTTCCAATTAGAAATTTAATTCAGACTTAGAAGCAATCATTGTAAACAATGGCTGGAAATTCTTTCTCAAAATTTTTAAAGTAGTCTAAATCATTAAAATAACTGGCCGTAGGCTCGGGTGATGGAAGTAAAGGTATATTGACTTTATCATTATTTTTTTCTGAATCTGTTTTCAAATTGTTGATAGAAATCAATTTATAAGAAAAAAACGAGGTTTTTGTCACAAATTATTGTGTAATCCTCATCATCGGATTCGTCAAATGATATTCTAATGTCGATTTCATAGTTAAGAGAACATACTGTGGGTTCATAAGATAGTGTTTTTGATGATATCTCGTCATTAAAGTCTATAGCTGGGAATTCGGTTTCAACGGATCTGAGGTCGTGAATGTCTTCAGCAACCCTGATTTTCCCATATGTAGCAGTTTGCCAGTTAAACACTTTCCCACATTTACGAGCTTTTTCTTCTTCAAGCTTGATATATTCTTCCATTTTCATGTTGGAATCATCCATCCTGAAACAATCTTACTAGAAAAACTACTAAATAACAAATACGTCGTGTTTAGTGAACTGAAACGCCGTATCACACAAACAGAATAAATAAACAAGCAGAATAATACACTAATCTAAATTACACTAATACTAAGGGTTAGATCTAATCTAATGTTAAAAACCAAAATATCAAATAAAAATCAAGATTAATTTTCACTCCCCGGCAGCGGCGCCAAAAACTTGATGTGTCATTGTTTGGTGTATATTTTATTGATTCATGTTTTCAATTTATATTTTGCCGACTAAACAAAAAACAACACTTTAACGGGCAGTGTACCCGAACACGGGTACTAGTTTTCCACTGTCAAGTAGGAAAGTGGTCGACACTTGAAGCGAGTTAAATCTATCAATTTAAATATAATATCTTGGTTATCTAATCTAAGATTAATTCTATTCTAATCTAAACCTAAGTTAAACGAGAAGATGGAGAATGTACTTGACAATAGTGGGTGTTCTGAGAATCAAAAGGTGAAGTATGCTGCCAGTTGGTTTGCTAACAAGGCATTGACATGGTGGAACACTCAAATCCAGGCAAGAGGACGTGAAGCGACAATTCGTATGACCTAGAATGATTTTAAGGCTCTGTTGGTGGAGGAATTTTGTCCAAGTAATGAAATGGAGAGGTTGGAGAATGAATTTTGGAATCACAAGATGGTAGGAGCCAACCATACAGCTTACACGGATCGATTCCATGAACTGGCCAAGCTGGTCCCACATCTGGTGACACCTGAGTCGGCACGCATCAAGAGGTATATAGCGGGATTGGCGCCTGAGATTAGGGGAATGCTCAAGGCGACTCAGCCAACAACTATCCAGGATGCAATACTGAGAGCCGACATACTTACTGACGAAGCGATTAGCTGTGGTACCTTGTCAAAGAGTAATGAGAAGAGGAAGGTAGTAGAAGAGACTGGTAAATCTGGAGCGGGTTTTGTGGTAACAACTCCTCCTAAAAATGAATTTGTGAACCAATATCCCAAGTGTACTAAGTCATATACTTATCATCCGGATGATGGAGTTTGTAGGCTGTGTTTTAACTGTCAGAGACCTGGCTATTTTGCTAAAGATTGTCGGGCACCATTTAAGCAAGCAACTCCTGTTAATGCTGTTAGAATGGAGTTTGAACCGGGGACATGTTATGAGTGTGGAATCCATGAGCATTTTTGAAATACTTATCCTAAGTTGAACCGAGCACCTGCTCAAGTGGGAAACCGTTTAACTATTGAAGGCAATCGGAACACAAGAAATAATGGGAAGCGAGCTACAGGAAGGGCCTTTAATGTGAATGTGAATGCGGTGGAAGCTTTACAGGATCCTAAAGTTGTGACGGGTACTTTTTCTTTGAACAACCATTTTGCTACTTTACTTTTTGATTCTGGAGCTGATTTTAGTTTCATTTCTACTGAATTTGTGCCTTTATTAAATGTGAAACCTAGTATTGTAAATCCTGGTTATGTGATAGAAGTAGCAGATGGTAAGAAAGTAAAAGTGGATAGGATTATCCGTGACTGCAAACTAGAACTAGGAAATTCCTTGTTTAGCATAAATTTGATATTGTTGGGTCATGGAAGCTTCGATGTGATTGTGGGAATGGACTGGTTGTCGCAGAATAAGGTTGTGATAGTTTGTCATGAAAAGGTGGTTGAAATACCGTTATAAGGTAGTGGGATACATATGGTTCAAGGGGAACGTACTTTAGGAGCCGCTAAAGCCTTAATGAATGCTAATGTAGATGAACCAAAATTGAGTGATATATCTGTAGTACGGGATTTTGTTGATGTATTCCCGAAAGACTTGTTGGGGTTACCACCACAACGACAAGTTGAGTTTCGCATAGATTTAGTTCCTGGAGCGTTGCGAAGTCTCCATATCGTCTAGCGCCCTCGAAAATGCAAGAATTGTCTGGGCAGCTTCAAGAGTTGCAAGACAAGGGTTTCATACGACTGAGTCATTCTCCGTGGGGAGCACCAGTGTTGTTTGTTAAGAAGAAGGATGGATCTTTTCGTATGTGTATCGAATATAGAGAATTGAACAAGTTAACTGTTAAGAATCGATATCCTCTCCCTAGAATTGATGACTTATTTGATCAACTACAGGGTTCATGTTATTTCTCCAAGATAGATCTTGAATCGGGTTATCACCAGCTTCGAGTACATGGGGACGATATTCCAAAAACAGCATTTCGAACAAGGTATGGACATTTTGAGTTTACCGTTATGCCTTTCGGATTAACCAATGCATCGGCGGTCTTTATGGATTTGATGAACCGAGTCTGTAAACCGTATTTAGATAAGTTTGTTATTGTATTCATCGACGACATCTTGATCTACTCAAAGACTAAGGAAGATCATGAAGTGCATTTGAGATTAGTTTTAGAATTATTAAGGAAGGAGAAGTTGTATGCTAAATTCTCTAAGTGTGAGTTCTGGTTGCAAGAAGTGCATTTCCTTGGTCATGTGGTTAATCAGAGTGGTATTCACGTGGACCCAGGTAAGATAGAGGCAGTAAAGAATTGGAAAGCTCCTACGACATCGTCTGAGATTCGATCATTTTTGGGGTTGGCAGGTTACTACCGTCGTTTCATCGCAAATTTCTCTAAGATTGCTAAACCTCTTACCTCGTTGACTCAGAAGAACCAAAAGTATGTGTGGGGTGTGGAACAAGAAGAGGCTTTCCAGACTTTGAAAAATAATTTGTGTGATGCGCCGATATTGTCACTTCCTGATGGAGTTGAAGATTTTGTAGTTTACTGTGATGCTTCGAATCAGGGATTAGGTTGTGTGCTTATGCAAAGAAATAAGGTAATTGCTTATGCGTCAAGGCAGTTAAAAATCCACGAGAAGAATTATACAACACACGATCTAGAGTTGGGAGCAGTGGTGTTTGCTCTAAAAACTTGGAGACATTATTTGTATGGTACGAAAAGTGTCATTTACACGGATCATAAAAGTCTCCAACACATATTTGATCAGAAGGAGTTGAATATGCGCCAAAGGAGGTGGATCGAATTATTTAGTGATTATGAATGTGAAATTCGCTATCATCCGGGTAAAGCGAATGTGGTGGCTGATGCATTGAGTAGGAAGGAACGGGTGAAACCTAAACGTGTACGGGCAATGGCTATGACTATTCAATCTGGAGTAAAAGGAATGATACTGGCAGCTCAGGGTGAGGCGTTCAATCAGGAGAACGTATTTGCTGAAAGGTTACATGGTTTAGATCAGCAGATGGAAAGGAAAGGAGACGGAAGTTTGTACTTTATGGATCGAATATGGGTTCCGTTAGTAGGAGGTGTGAGAACAGTAATTATGGATGAGGCTCATAAGTCCAGGTATTCCGTACATCCTGGAGCGGATAAGATGTACTATGACCTTCGAGATATGTACTGGTGGCCGGGAATGAAGAGGGATATTGCTACCTATGTTAGCGAATGTTTAACTTGTGCAAAGGTGAAGGCTGAGCATCAAAGGCCTTCGGGCTTATTACAACAACCAGAGATACCTGAATGGAAGTGGGAAAGCATCACCATGGACTTCATCACAAAGTTACCTAGAACAAGGAATGGGCACGATGCGATATGGGTTGTAGTTGATAGATTGACCAAATCAGCACATTTTCTGGCAATACGTGAAGATTATAGTACGGAGAAATTGGCGAGGTTGTACACCGATGAAATTGTCGCGCGTCATGGAGTGCCTGTGTCGATTATTTCGGATCGTGATGCACGGTTTACATCACGTCTCTGGCAAACATTTCAGAAAGCCTTAGGAACGCGATTGGATATGAGCACGGCTTATCACCCTCAAACAGATGGACAGAGTGAGCGTATAATTTAGACGTTGGAGGATATGTTAAGGGCATGTGTGATAGACTTTGGTGGCAGTTGGGATGTCCACCTACCGTTAGCTGAATTCTCTTATAACAACAGTTATCACACTAATATTCGGTGTGCTCCGTTCAAAGCAATTCCATTTGTTCACGTGTGGTGATAATTGAAATGAAAGACGTGTTGCATGCATTGCTACATCAATTCTTGGTTTTTAAGAGTTAAGCGTTTATGAGAAGTGTAAGTTATTGGAAAGGAAGCATGTGAGTGAAATATGGAAGTTTATAGTAAACTTTCCATAAATAGAAAGTGAAATGTGAAATGAAAAGTTATTTTTAGAAAGTTTAGTAATTAGCGTTTATGTAAAAAAGTTTACCCAAAGTAGCTTAGGTTTTTGTAGAAAATTAGGGTAATGTAGATAATAATATAATTAATAAATAAAAATAATAATAAAAATATATTTATTAAGGGGTGCGTCCGGTCTTAAAAGATAAAAAAAATTAAATTGTTTTAAGTTATAGTTAAGTTAGGACTCTATTTGGTTAAGTTAAATAAAAAAAACCTAGTCATAATTTTCTTTTCTCCCTACTTTGGTGTGCCATACAATTTTACCTCCCTGAAATCCCAAAGAGTCGAATTTTGCTAAGTGATCCAAGAGCATTCAAGAGTTGTGATTTAGGTGCTAAGAATCAAGGTAAGTGTGTTTAATCCTAGTTAATTAATGTACTCATGTAACCCTAATTATGATGGATCTAGGGTTTCAATTAAAATACAGAATTATTATGATATATTATGAATGTAGTATGCTTAGGATTGAAATTAGATCGTAATTATGCAGTGGTTTGGTTAGATTTGCGTTAAAACTGGATTTAGGGTTGAGCAGAATTTTGGGTCGTGTTCAACAACTGTTATCTTGGTGATAAAACGAATATTGATATGTTTCTTGAGTTTAGGAATAAGCCAAAAGAGTCTACTTTCTAGAAAATCCGACCTCAAAAGTTTTTTTAAGGTCGGGAAGTCATTCAAATAATTTTTATACTAAAAGTTATTAAAACAGTAAATACGGGTCAGAATTAGGTCATGTTTGGGAGGGTAAAACCTATACTTAAAAATGGAATTAAGCTTAGCCCTTCTATAGTAGTTAAGTTATATATGTCTATTGATAATCCTGTGAAAATTAACCTCTGAAAGCATGTCTAAGTATGGTAGTTAGAGTGATATATTTGGTGTGCAATCAAATCCGAATTAGGACATGTTTGAAGTTTGATTTTATTTGAGTTAGTTACACATGTAAGTAATACTTGGGAATCACAAGGTAGTTAATATACTCATAAATTAACATGGGTGATTTTTGGTATAAATTATGAAGGTCATTAAGTAAGGGTTTTGGATCTATGTAAAGAGACACTAAAATTCTTCTATTCTAATTTAATTATAAGTAGCTAGTGTAAAGTGTTAATGAGATGGTTAAGGTTGGGCATGGTGTCGGGGTGACCCATGATGGTTAGCTAAACCCTTAGACATCCATCATATGTGTGTTACATGGACTAGAGCTTTTAGCTTGGTCGCGTGTAACCGTGTTTTATTTATTGTATAGTTGCGTGTTAAGATTTGGAAGCTGCGCTTGAGCATTCAGGTGAGTTACATAGTCCCCATCTTTTTTTCAAATCGCTTTTTAAAATAGGATGGAAATGATGCAAATGGATTTGTAAATGTTTTCTAATTACTGTGATATGTGTCTTTATTTTGAAAGTGTATGACTGTACTTGGCTATTGTATGTTTACGATGCTAAAGAGCATATGTGTATTTGGATCAGGGGTAACGTTCCTAACCTATTTGTGTGAAGAAGTATTGGGTTCCGGGGGTGAACGTTTCGGTGCGCGGCGACTGCGAGCGAGAGCGCGCCGCCGCGCGCGCGAGCGAGAGACGCCGCTCGCCGCGTAGCGCATTAACCCGAAGTGAAGTGATGGTTTTAAAGGATCGGGGGTAACGTTCCTACCCAAGTATTGATACTTGTTGGATCGACGGACACGTTCCGTTCCCATGCTCGTTATGGTTACATTTGCATGTTAGCTTGTATGATAGTACAGTAATTGTCCTACCATGTTTGCATTAATCACAGTAATTATTTATAAGCTTTGATTTTTGTGTCTTAAACCTATGACTCCACCAACCTTTGTGTAGGACATTTTAAAGCATCATTTTTAGGTAACCATCTTGAGGGATGTGAAGTTTAGGAAAGTGGATATGAGACCGTAAGGCTGCATGTGAGTCATTCTCCCGAGATTATTTATGTCCTTTTAAATGTTTGATACTTTGGTTGTTATATTGATTGTTTAACTTTGGAGTATGTTTCCTGTGGAATGAAATTGCTAATCGTAATGCAAGACTCATTTATCTTGTGTTATGTATTGTCATGACCCACAAGTGTCTTATTTGGTTTAACTATTTCACATATTAGTTCACTCTAATTGGTTTGACTAAACCATTGTGTTGTGATGATAAACCATGATGTTACGCCTCGTTTTTCTGTCTGCCTAGGCGGGGGTGACAGATAAATGCGTAGGTCTTTTTGATACCAGATGTTGTATAATGATGTACAACATTTTGTATATTGGAATTTATGCCATAGTGATATTTTTGATGGATCTCGTTGGCTCTAGACTCTATAAGTGCACATTTGTTATTTGGTAAACGGAGGCTGGAGCAGACTGCCACCTTTTCAATATCAACGATCTCGGAATGAGAAAGCCGAAGAAACCGTGTTGATCACCATGAGTAAAATGAAACAAAAATATATTGAGTAGATTCTGAGTGGCTTAGGGATGTTTGTATTGCATCACTGTGTTTCCATGATGTCAGTCTTTAATATCATAATCATCTTTGGGCTTTGAACATTCTCCAATAAGGTGATTTGGATCACCACATCTAAAACATTTTCTTTCACTTTTACCATAACCATCATTTCTACTTCTTTGGAATGTTTTTCTATCGCCTCGTGGTTGTCTTACAAATCTTCCTCGTCTCTTGAAGAATTTCTTGAATTCTTTTACGGCCATAGCATACTCTTCGTCTTCACTATCGGAGCTTGAGCTATCTTCATCACTTACTTCCTTTTTCACCTTTAATGCAAGAGATCTACTTTGTTCTTTCTTGCCTTTGACCGTTTCGAAATCTTTCTTTATTACCTCTTCATAAACTTTCAAGTTTCCAATAAGTTCGTCAAGAGGTAAGGTTGTTAGATTCTTTGATTCTTCAATCGCCGTGACTTTTGCGCGCCATTTTGGATGTAATGCCCTAAGAAACTTCCTAACACAATTCTTGCTAGAAAAACCTTCATCAAGTGCTTTTAGACTAGTAATAATAGTGTTAAATTTTGCAAAGGCATTATCTATTGATTCCTCTTCCGGAATCGTAAATTGTTCATATTGTTGAACAAGAAGATCTATTTTGTTAGCTTTGACTTGATTATTACCTTGATGAGTGATTAACAAAGTATCCCAAATTTCTTTTGCGGTTTGGCACATAAAAATTCTTTCGTATTCTTTTCGTGGCAAAGCATTATAAATTACCATTTTAGCTTCATTATTTTTAGCAAGTTTCTTTTTAAGATCATCATTTTGTTTATGAAAAGGTACAACTTCATCCTTTTTAGTTTCGGGATTATTTTGAATAGGAGGAAAATCACCATCGGTAATAACATGCCAAAGATCTAGATCTTTTGATTTCACATAAGTTTCGAATCTATTTTTCCAATAAATAAATCCATCACTTTCAAATAGTGGTGGTCTTTGCATAGATTGCCCTTCTAAATATTTTTCCGATTCCATAGATCGATTCAAGTTTTAAAATACAATTTATTTTAAAAATCTTGTTTAGCGTGGCTCTTGATACCAATTGTGGAAAACTAGAAGGGGGGTTGAATAGTTTACCGCTTTTTAATTTAAGGTTTTAAAGTGTTTGTAAAAATTCTAGATTCGACTTTATGTGAATTCAATTCTTGCACAATATAAACAATATACATATCTAAACAATTAATAAGATAGTATGAGAAAGTAATGCAAGACAAGAGATAAGAGTAAGAACAATCAAACCACAACGCGAGGATTTATAGTGGTTCGGCAACGAAGCACCTCTTCGCCCTACTCCACTCCCCGAGCACCTAACTCGAGAGTTTTCTTCACTATGTCAACAAGCTCCCTTATGGCGGAGAAAATCGTACACAACGTTGCTTACACCGATTTACGACACAAAGCTAAATGTCGAGTTCTAATCTTAGCTAGAACCAATCTATCACAACACAACTTCACGACTTCACAACTTCACGACTTCTTCACAACTTTAAGACTTCTTCATAACTTCAAGACTTCTTCACAACACTACTTATATCACAACTATCTAGCACTACTCGGTAAGATCACCAAGATCTAACTATACTTACAAAGATCGCCAAGATCTAGCAACTACACAACTTTACAAAATTTACAAAAGATTTACAAGTTATGATATGAATGCAATAAGATTGCAACAACACACAAAGGTGTAATACTTCTTCACTTGATGATAGAAGTATTCTTCTCTTGCACTTGAGGAATTGAGCTTGGATCACTTGGAAACAAAGCTTTATGATTATGATCAAAGAATTTTAGAGAGGATATGTGGGTTATTTTAGGCAGAAAGAATGAGTGCAAAATGTGAGAAATTAGTGGGGAAAGTCCAGTATTTATAGGACAAACTGAGGGAGCGTCTACCTAGGGGCGGTCCCCTTAAATAGGTGGGCGGTCCCCTTAAAATTAAGGGGGCCGCCCGTGTATTTAAGGGGGCCGCCCTAGGCTAGGGCCTCCCCAGTTTGTCTTTTGTGTAGGGAGAATTTTCTGAAACTTTTCTAGCCGTTTTAGGTCCGAAAATTTGAATTTCAAAATGTTTATTTTGAATAAAACATTTCTTTTATTTGTAGAAAATGTTTTGTAATGTTTATAAAGTTACAACAATTTTATAAAAGTGTGAAGTTGAATAAAAATTTCCTTGACCATACAATGAAGTTAATCATTTATTAATTCATACCTTTAAGTGATATAATTTTTCGAAATGAAAATTTACTACTAATTACTTGTTTACGTTTAATTTTACATTGAACGTTTTTATAATTTGTGATTATCAAAACGTAAAGATGTAAAAAATATTAGTAATGTTTTTAGCATTATATTTTATTAACACACTCCCACCCACTAACTAGTTTATAACGAAACCGAGCCTAAACATAACACCCGCTAATCCAATAATTACAACCCAAATCTAAATATGGCCCAACAAACCTTATTAACATAAAAATGACACACCAATAAGCAAAATGACCTTATTAATGATAAACACGACGTCGTCCGCACACTTACTGTATAATAGGTTAATGAAATTAATTGAAGAAATGCATTGTTAATAGTATCTTGCACAACCACTAAGAAAATCCAGGTTGTTAATTTCTAAACCACCCATCCTTGTGGATATTGTAAAAACCCTCAATTAAAGGTATGGTCCCTTATTTTGAAACCAATTACCTCAAACCCAATAGCAAATAATACTTTCACTAAATTCCATAAAGATAAATCCTACCTACCAAACACATCCTAAGTATATTTAGCTTTTACATTGCATTTTGAGATTCTTTAATTCATTTAAATAAGAATTAAACGTTAATGTTTAGTTTTTAAAGGGGAATAGTTAAGCGTGTAGGAATCATAATGGGTATGTAAATCCACCACCCTTTATAGATTTTTATAAATGTCTAGTTTTAAGGATACATGTTTTTAGATATCAACTTTACTAACTAAATAAGTACAGAGAGAATGAAACTCGCTTCATCATACCCTTAAACCAAACACCTCCAACATGTTAAATTTTGTATCATGTTAAGGTAAATAATGGTATGGTATGTTTGTTGATTGTGCATTGAAACCTTGTCATAAACTTAATTAAGAACAAAATCGATAACTGAATTTCATTGTTAAGATGCACCTATTTGGACCGGGTTGAACCGTACTTCCACCAGTTTTAATACACATAGTCGAAACCAGTCATCTCAAACTTGGATCGAACTGGTCTGTTTAACTAAGAATCGAGACAAGATTCCAAAAGCCAGACAAACCTCGTGGGGTTAAACCGGTCAAAACTTGTCGTATGTTGTGTTTAATAATGAAAATCGTGTGGGTATTATGTTTTATTGATAGAATATTTATAATGTAAATGATCTAAAACCTCAATGAACACAAAACCCACAAACTCACAAACCGGGCTTGAGTTTACTAACAATCCTCAAATACTCCCTCACAGTTCGAGCAATGAAATCGCGAAAAGCTCGAATTGGATGAGAAAGCTAAATAAACATTAAAGCAATAAATTTATACCCTCTTTTACTATATATATTGATGTGTCGTATTTTATTGATTCAAGTTTTAAATTTATATTTTGCCGACTAAAACAAAAAACAACACTTTAACGGAGTGTACCCGATCGTAGTTAGTTTTCGTGGTAAGTAGGTGTCGAACACTAGAAGCGAGGTAAATCCTATCAATTTAATAAATTCCTGGTTATCTAATCTATGTTAATTCTATTCTATTCTAAACCTATGTCAGTCTAAATCCTAATTCTAACGGGAAAAGGGGGTTTTCAGCCTGAGAGACTGGCACGGTTTGGTTAGTGTCTATATTCAATTCAAGGTACTTTAACCTACGTGAGCTAATTAAAAAAGGATAAAAGAGCTGTCGAACCTTATATAAGAAACTGTATTAACCATTATTAATCCGATTAGAAAGTTGGTTTGTTTATTAAGTGCAATGATTTCTTCTCTCGAGGTGGCATATCATTTTAAGACTTAGGCGTTACATCATCCTAAGACCTAGACACAATAATTCTAATCACAAAAAAAGCATCCGCATAAAGCATCCTTATTTGCTGATTATAATCTATCTTAGGGATTAAAGCAATGGTGATCTTGTTAAACCCTAGCTCATAGAGACTTTACCTACTTACCGCTTAATGGCAATTTATACACTAGTAGTCCACTTGTCCAACTATCCAATGGAATCAGAACATTACTTGTTGAATTATCTAGGTCACCTGCTAGTCAACACAATCAATAAACCATTGGCAATATCCAATTAACTAGTTAAGCCCGAAGCGTATCCTAGACACAGACTTAGAAGGACAATATTTGTGTAACTATAATTCTAGATGTATAAATTACTATATGGAGAGCTATCCCGGACTCTAGATCTACTTGGTCCGCTTCACTAGATCCAGTTGAATGATAGGTCGCATACAAAAGCGCGTAAACAAGTATAAATTGATAAACATAAACAAGCATACAACGATAAATCAAGAAATCGAGATAAACAAATACCAAACATTCAGATCTTCATAATAATGGCTAATACCCGAAGGTATTAGCCTTCAAACATCATAATAAATACAAGAGCAATTATTTAGCCAATGTAAACTAACCGAGTTAACGAATGATACCAAAAACTGAACGATTACTAAAGTATATGGAATTACACGTTGTCTCCTATGGAATTGATAACGTTGCTCGACCTCTTCTGCTCTTTTTCTCCTCTAAAAATCAACTTTTATGGTTTAGGTATCGAGAATATGATTTAGCACACTGAAAACTCATTTTTGAGTTTTCTATTTATAAGGTCTGGAAGTCGGTTGGATACGGCGTATCCAAGTGTTGGATACGGCGTATTAGGGATTTCTTGGAGTAGGGACCACGCTTGATATCTTCCAGAATATTTAAATACTATATCTTGAATACGGCGTATTGAGTCTCTCTAGATACGGCGTATTGATCTTTATCCTTTTGTGGTCTTGGTGAGTGCAGGCACGGATACGCTGTATATTCTTTGATGGATACGTCGTACTGGTCTTCAGAATAGTAATCTTTAAAATATTTTCATTTAAGCTTCAGAATACGCGCCTTTTGCTAACTTTCACCAATTACTCCATTATTATTGCAATTCTCAAATATAAATGATTAAGTAACAATTCTTTGCAATAACTATACAAAATGGGTTAATAACATAGGATAAATGATGCTATAAAATAGACGTTATTTGATGTCATCGGCGTCCTAACCGACAAAGCTAGTAGTCTTATTTTGACCTCGGTAATTTACTCGACCTTTTTGAAGACTGACACATCGGGCTTCCTAACCGACAGAGCCAGTAAACTTTTATCAGTCTCGGATTATTATTATTATCATTACTTCCACCCTTTAAACGACTGCAATATCGGGCGTCCTAACCGACAAGAAGCAGTGGTCTTATTTCGACTTTAGTTTATTATATTATTATTATTATTATAGCCAAATTTCAAGTCCTGTGGTCTTTTAACTACCTAGACAACAAGAGCGAGCCGTCATGAATAGATAGCCTATTTCCCCACAACACTGACAAACCTCGATGTGTACCTTACTTTCACCAGAAGGAATCTCTACGAAGGTCCAAAACTAAGAATCGCAAAAACTAAATCAACTTTATTTATTTAACAATTACATAATGTTTATTAAGCTGGTGGGAGCAAAAAGCCACAATTAACCTTTATGAGCTCTAAGGAGATCCAACTACTCCACGCTTAGCATCTAACTTATATTTAACTCTATCATTTTTCTTTCTTTGCAAAATTTTAAAGTTAAGCAAACAATTAGTCTCGAAAGCTAAGGGGAAAGCTAGAGTGCAAAACTCGGTCAAGTCAAAATATCCTTAGTTTTACGGGCCTACTTATTTACATATCTAATTATAGCTAAGAGATTTTTTTAGCTAAAGTAAAATAATATAATTTTAAAATATAGGTCAAAACAGGGCTGCGTGGGAACATAAATAGGCACATGTATAATCAATTTCGACCGAAATTCCTCCACACTTAGAATCGAACGTTGGCCTCAATGTTCAAAAATGTCCGGTTTTACCCCCACACTTAGGAATGAAAAAGGCAAATGCAAAAAATTCCAAGTGTGAAAGGGGAAATAAAATCAGATATATATATGATCAGGATTGAGGATTCCTAAGATATAAGCATGTAAATGATCAGAGACTGGGTGATTGGAGGATTAAAAACAAATACGGAGGTCTTCAAGATCATAAGGAATCCTGCAAGCAAAAATAAAAAAACTACGAAACACAACAAGGATAGAAGCACACCCCCACACTTATTCATTACTAATACAAAACTACTACGAAATAAACCTAATGTAGCAAGCTACTTATTTAATATTAAGGATAGCACGAGTTGCCTCCCGAGAAGCGCTTGTTTTTGTTCGAGTCTCTAGCTTGACTCTAGGGTTATTTCATTTTTGGTCCATGGTCAAGTCCATCACCTGATGTGAGGTGAAGATGGTAATAGCAATACATCACCTCCTTAGGTGAGTATGCAGCAGGATGGGGTGATGGCATATGATGAAAACCTAAAGAAGAGGTCTCGATCACCCTCGTCGTTCCCCCCGACTATGTCAGGGAGAAGAAAGGATCAAATTTTTCTACTTCCCTTAAGGAAATTTTATTAGAATCGGGAAGTGGTGTGACTAGAAGGGTAAACTCATCAATAACTGAAGTTGACTCAGGGGGGTCCAGACTACTAATGTCCTCAAGCTCCTCATCAAAAAGCGGATTATCATAACATAATGTATAATCATCATTAAAGTCGAAGAGAGGGTTTGAGAAAGTCACATCATAAGATTTACGCACTGAATCAGAATTACCTAAAGGTGCATCAAACACCTTTGGGATTGGGACAGGGTCATCGGCTAGTAAACGTTCTAGTTCTTCTATGTCCTTATAGGATTGAAGTTAATTTCCCTATCCCCCGTTGGGAGGGTATCTAAATGCTCTCCAAAAGGTAAGTCGATATCTACTTTAGCATCTCTCAAAACATCAGTACAAGGTAAGGGTGGATCAATAGGCATACTACACTCTAAATCAGTACTATCCAATGTCAACTCAGACTCCCTTAAGATTGGGACAATATTGTCAACACTAGACTTTAAGAATTCGTCAATTTCCCTTGCGGGAATAGTGCTAATAACCCCATCCCCCATTAAAAAGGTGTCTAAAGGCTCCATGGTAGCTAAGACAGGTGAGGGTGGTGTGTGTGCAAGAGGCGAAGGTGTGACGGGAGCGGTATAATGATCACATAAACATTGCTCCTTGTCAAGAGTCACCTCCGTGTAATCGTCACTCCCCTTAGGTTCTTTTGGAACAACAGGGGAATTAGGCATGTGAGTGCTAAGAATTTCCTCTAAATATGGTTATTTTACCTTGCTAAAAGCATACAATGACTATGAGAATCTAAATCCTGAGGAGGCGACAGATCAATATGGTACTGTGGAGGTTGGTCAAAACAAGGAAAGTCATAATTGTTACCAGAATTAGGCTCATAGACAAGCTGGTTCCTGGTTTGACAATCAGAGTTACAATAAGGACCTCCACATACCTCACAACAGTTGAACTGTTGTTGCTGATACAAAGAATAAAATGGAGGTTGGTCATCACTAAAACTTTGACTGTAGCAAGGACCCCGATCATAAATGGGTGTATTCACTGCTTGACAATCAGAATTATAATGTAGACCTCCACAGAACTCACAACAGTGAACTGTTGTGGCTGACTCAGAGAATAGAATGGAGGTTAGTGATAAACAAAATCTTGATTGTAACAGGGACCCTGATCATAGTTGGGTGTGTTCCCTGTTTGACAATCAAAACCCGGGTGAGGGCTTCCTCCACAATACTCACACGAGTATGTCTCAATCGGGTGTTACGGGGGTTAGTTAAAGAAATTAGTAGTTTCATTATAGGAATAAGGGTTTTGGTCATAGACAAACCCGTTTCCCGTACCTACAATTCTACACCCGGGACAATTTTTACCATTTCGGGGACCCCCCACAACATGAGCAATGATATTGGCCAGGTAATATTTGTCTTTTAATTTGTTTCAAAACTCGAGAAAGTTTTGCCAATTGCTCATTTAAAGCTTCCCCGTCAGACATAGCAAATAAAGAATTAAACGGCAGAAGAAGATGAGAGAAAAAGAATTAATCAATTAGAAGATATATTAAGCATGTATTGTATAACTTTGAGCCCATGAAGTCTAAATAAAAGAGCAGTTTGCATGCGAAATCAATAAAATGTACAACTGCTTCCTTTTTCCCATGTTTACCATACGAAAATCAATCATCATCACAGTGAGCAGAACTAAAAAGTTCCAACAGTAGTAACTTCTGTCTTGTCACCTGCTGTTTCATACGTTGTGGTCTTGAGCAAGCAGCATAAACTTTTCTTGGTAGCAGCACTAAAATATAAAAGGCAGCACTAAGTTGCTCCTTCCTCCCATACTTTTTATGACATTATAATCAACAAGAAAGTGTCACTAATTCCTTTTGAGCCCAATAAGCTTTCACGTCCAAAACAGCAACTTTAATATCACACGTAACTTTCATAACAATTCCCTAAAAATTAGGGTTTCAATCACGCACAAATCATCCCTTTTTATAACCGAATCTCATTATTCATAAAAAGAGATCTTGTTGTCTCCATAAAATACGAACAACCAAATATAATCACCAGAATGACACAAACATCATGCCATACATTCTTCATGAATACATCTTGATTTCAAATTATATTTCTGATGCTACTGTCATCACAACACCATCACGAAATAGCTACCATCAGAATCATGATACGAACAAGAAATAACATGCTTGGACTCCTTACTCAACAACATACAAGACAAAACATACATAAGGAATATCATATCTAGCCAGCCGTCATCATATTAGGGTTTCGTTGTGGTGGAAATAGAGCCTTTGATTAGCTTAATGTGTAGAACCCTAAATGATTAGGGTTTCTTGATCCATCTTTCACCAACATTAATCGTATGAATCAACCCTAAAACCCATGATCCCCTTATGATGTACATAATTACATGAATTCTTGAATCATGGAACCAAAAATCATTCATTAACAAATTAGGGTTAATATCGAATTAGAGCAATTTACCAAAAAAGAAAACAGAATTCGATACCTTCTTTTCTTCGCCAATTCGATACATTAACCTTGTATAATCCTAGATATCAAGAGCAACCTAGGACCTGTGGGTTATAGGATCCCTTATGGATCTTTGATTAGCTTGTTAAAGCTTTAGTTATCTTAGATAAATCTAAAATAACTCTGATAGAAACCTTGTGGTGTATATATAAAGATTATGCGGAATTAATCTTTATATACTCAGAAGAATAATAAGAACAATATCAAAAACATAAGAACTTTCACTATATTAAACGAATCATAAAACAACTATATGTTTTGCCTAAATAACTATTACTTTTCTATTTGTATGTTCTCGTATCTCTAACTATGCCGTAAGGGTTCCTTTTATACACTAAGGAAACCCTAATGGGCTTACAAAACGCGTTAAGTGATCATGCTTATCTATTCCTAATATAACTCATGCATATCACATAAGCAGTACTAACAAACTAACTAACAGTACTAATTTACACTGACAGTACTAACATTGTACTGACAGTACTAACTATAACTAGCAGTACTAATATTACAACTAGCAGTACTAATGACTTAGTTTATATTCTTCAATTTATATTCTTCAATCTTCAGCAGTAGTACAAATCTTCAAGTAGCAGTACTAAGTCCATCAGCAGTATAAACTTTTAGAATCTTTTAATTCCCAACAATCCTCCCCTAAACTTGTGATTTATCTCTAAATCATCAAGTTTCTTGAATTAAATCTTGTTGGCTCTGAGATGATTCTTTCAAACACTTTAACTTCTTGATCTATTGGCTTTTATGAAGATTTTCTTGACTAAGTCTCTTGCCATCTCACTATCTTCTTCCACTTGCAATCTTCTGCTAATGTACTGCACATGATCCATATAATCTCCAAGTCAAATAATCATGCATATATCTTTGTATCTTCCATAGCACATCATCTTTATCTGGTTCAAATAGTTTTTTCAATTCAACCCATAAAGCTTTATCCATATCTTCAGTGGACTCTGCAAATCTAAACCTTTCTTTAACTAGGCTCCATAAAGCAACAAGATCTTCTCTGTCAAATCCTTTGAGCATATCTTCAAAGCTTTGATATGCCACTGTGACGTCTCTGACCCTGATGATTTTCCAATATTTTCTTGAACCTTCTCTTGCTACAGCTTTTGTCATTTCTTCCTCATTTAACTTCTGAGCAATTTCTTCATCAGTACTTAGAAATTCTTCAGCAGTACTAACTTTTGAACTGTCAGTACTTCTTCTTCTGGTGTAGCTTTTGAAAGTCTTTTGAACCTTTTGAAGGGGTAATCTGCTCCAAGATGTACTCAACTTCTTCTGCATGTTATGTCTCTACATCTTCAAATTTAGTTCCTTTCTCCTCTTTGTTGTAGACTTGAGCTGATCTTCCAAATGTTTGACCTTTTTCAGATAGTTTGATACACAATTCCGTCAATTCATTAAGTTTCTTGCTGCCCTCATCACTTTCAGGTGTGTAACCTCCTGAGAGAGGTGAATCATTGGACTTTTAGATGCAGCCTCAAACCTAGTTTGAGCATCTACATTCCCAATATGGTAACTTGGCACCTGGGACCACTACCTGAACCAAATCCTAAAGGACTTAATTCATTAAGTGTTGCCATGGATTGGGTCTTAGTTTATGTTACCACTGTCCTGCTCTGCTTCTAAGCTAGAAGCAGTAGTGGCAGCCTTTTCCATTCTGTCACCCAACTCCTTATGGACAGCCTCATCACCAACCTTTGTCAGGGGGACCACCAGACTGAGGTACCTTAGTGTCCCGACCTCTTTTGATATGCCTAGATGTTTTGATTCTTTTAGCACACTTTTGATATAACATATCCTTCCATTCATTGCTTGACTGCATATTGACATAATAGGCCTCCCCTCAAACAATACTTCACTTGATAATAACCAATCAATTTTGCTTATCCTGCAAATGTTAGTTCAAAACCAAGAAAAACACAATTCAAAGAATTTTCTTAACTTAGCAGTATTAATTTTTAAACCCACCAGTATTAACAATTTGCCTACCAGTATTAACTTTTTCTTCAATAATCATGCAACAACATGCCTCTATTTATCACAAACACACTAGAAAGAATTAAATAGACATGTGAAAATTCACGAGGATCCATATTTATGCATAACTCATGAATAGAAGTCAAAGCTATTAGTCAAACCAAAATACTAATTTTGACCTATTTCATTCCAAAGTTAACCTTAAGTCATCCCAAAAACATAGTTGAAAGAATAGTTTTTGGCAAACTATGAGCCATCAACGGATTTAATAATTCTTTACCAGTTGCCGTTTGCCCTGGAATAGCCAATGCTTTATTACAAAAACATGGTGCATTGATAAACCATATAGTTTTGAGTAAACTATCAACTATTTATGGATTTGAGATGTGTTTACCAAGAGCCATTTGCTTTAGACTAGCCAATTCTTTCTTGTCTGTTAGACATGGTGAACTGATGACCATATGTTGTGTGGTTTACAACCAACATTGAAAGGATATTCATGCTAACATCAATATCCTCCCCTCAACTCTAGCATTTTCATCAAATTAGCATATCCTTTATTAATCCAATAAACTCTAAGCTCTTAAACCTACAAAATGTTAGTTCCAAACACAGATAAATACAATCCATAACATCTTGCATAATACTCATAAAAGAATTAATTTCTCATTGGGACCCAAGCCATTATCTGAACTAGGACTCATGCCACCTGTTAGATCAACATAGTCAAATTGCTTACACATGTATGATCTACTATTTTTGGAGACATGATCTAGAACCCTAAGTTTAGGTCTCCAAACCCAACATGCTTTGGACTTAATAGCATCAATCCCTTGTTCCCCAACAACACTTGTCACTCTTTTTCCTTTAGCAGTATTAACAGAATTTACCTTGACAGCATTAACTTTGTTATTTAAATTTCTGTTTTTAAGTGTTGTTTGTTGGTAAAAAGGTCTTCTAAATGGTGAATGTGACTTATGAAAAGCATTTGGTCTAGTTTTTGCAACATTCACAAAGGGTTTGGGTGCAGCGGTCTTAATAGGTCTGGCAACACTAACTGTTGCTGCTGTTCTTGAAGAACTTTGCCTAGCAGCACTAATTGGTACTAGTCCAGACTTGGTTAAAACTGTTGTTGGAGCAAAATTTCTTCTAGTATTAGAGAAATTTTGATGATTAGTCCTCATAGCATTATTCCAAACTTCTTCGGGTTTAAAACCACCATGTAAACAAGTAAACGATTCTTCAATTTATATTATGAATCCATGGTATAATAAATAAAGCAACTGCCAAAGACGTTAGCATCAACAAACCATCGAAGTAGGTGTTTTGACAAACCTCAAATTTAGGGTTTGTAAGGAGAGCTCGAACCATACGGATCTGATAAAGATAAACAAAACCCTTGTGAAGATCTTCATGATGCACAAACCAATTGTTGAGACCAGAAACAATAAATCTTATAGCCAAAAACCCTTGGATTAGGGTTTCCTTAATCTCGGTTTAATAATACAAATCGTGCATCAAAACAACAAATTGAAACCCTTAAATCGAACTTGATATTAAAAATCAAAAGCATCATACCTTGTTTGATTTGTAAAACCTTTTTTTGTTGATCCTAGATCAAGAGCCACGAGGCTCTAATACCAATTGATAAAGAAACTTGATGATTAACAAGATAAATATCAAGTTTAAGGGAGGATTGTTGGGAATTAATGTCTTCATACTTAATACTGCCAAGACAGAGTTTGTACTGCCAAGCAAAAATTAGTACTGGCAGTATTAACTCAGTTAATACTGTTAGTTATACACTGAGTACTAAATTATGCTTGGCAGTACAAACTTTGTCTTGGCAGTATTAAGTATGAAGACTTTAATTCCCAATAATCCTCCCTTAAACTTGATATTCATCTTGTTAATCAATCATCAAGTTTCTTCATTAAAGGCTTCTTGATCCCAACAATCCTCCCCTAAACGTGATATTCATCTTCTGAATCTTCAAGTTTCTGGATAAAAGCTTTATCTTGACTTGGAGGATGTAATCAAACACTTCATTACTTCTTGTACTGTGACTTGTCATTTTGTTGAGTCTTTGCTCCTGCTCTCTTTTCATCATCAAATTGATCATGCAATTTCACAGCTGCTTTATAACCAAGTCTTTCTTGCTCTTGTTACCTTTTTGTCTTCATGGCTGTTTAACCTAACTAAATCTTCTAATTCTATCTCTGGGTTGCCTTGCACATAAGAAAATCAGACCTTCTTGGGAACCCAAGCCATTACAGACCTGGATCTTCCTCTTGCATCAACATAATCATATCTCTTTAAAGTGATTGATGCACTATTAGGTTTGACAGGTCTCTAAACCCAACATGCTGATGCTTTAACAGCATTAACCCGATTCGTCCTAACAACATTAACCACTGCCTTTGGTCTAGCAGTATTAACTTGTCTTGAGCAACAACAACAAATAGCATTAAGATAACTTTATCTAGCAGTATTAAGTGAAATTGGGTCAGACCTAGTTAAGATTTTTCTTGGAACCATGTGTCTTTTTGGATTGGGTTGAGTAATTCTTACAGAATTTTGATGGTACACCCTTCTTGCATTGTTCCATACTAGTTTTTCCTCCCTTTGACCATTTAATGTCTATCTTTTGTTTTAACATGTATTTACTGGATGGTGATTCAAAACCTTTACACAGAATAGCAGGCTTTGTTGTTACATTACAAAGTTACTTCCTAGTGAACATTAGATGTATTAACATCATTTATACTACTAGGAGTTGAAAGAAAGGCCACATTTTGTGAATTTAAATTTGAGCTTGAGGTTACACTTCTTTTGACCTCTTGTTCAACAATCTTAAAATTGTTGTAGAGATCATCAAAACTTATTGAGCCCAGATCTAATTTGTTTCTCCAGACCAAAACATGCATGCTTCATTCAGAAGGAAGGCTTCTCAAGAATTTAAAGTTTAGATCTTCTTGAGAGATATTTTCTCCTAAGATGGCTAACTGGCTTACAATTTTCTGAAGTCGGGTAAAGATAGAGTCAAGTGACTCTGAGCTAGAAGCATTGAAGTTTTCATACATCTGCTTCAGGAGTGTCTTTTAAGTCTTCTTGGTGGCTTCATTACCACCAAATCTTGCTTCTATGGCTTCAAACAAGGTCTTGGCATCCTTGTATTGATTAAAAGTGAGTAAATGCTCACTTGGAAGTGTCATCATCAAAATACTTCGGGCTTTAAGATCATTCTTCTTTTGGATCTTCTTCTCAGCAGTAACAACACTAGGTATCGTTGAAGTAGGTGTACCATCATCGTTTGTAGTGGTTTGTGCTACTGGCTTAAAGGAGTTGCCATCCTCTATAATCTCCCAGAGAGCATAGTCTTGGAGTTGAATGTATGACTCTATTCTGAGTCTCCATGTGTCATAATTACCTTGCTTGAGAAGTGGTAGTTTCGCAAGAGCATTGTTTTGGGCACTTTCTAGATCCATGGGTCTTGATCTAGAGATTGTACAAAGAGATAGATCTAGTTTGTTTCTTCTTGATCAAGGTTTCAGAACACCCGCTCTGATACTACTTGTTGATCCCCTTTTTACAGATCTTTGATTAGCTTGTTAAAGCTTTAGTTATCTTATATAAATCTAAAACAACTCAGATAGAAACCCTGAGTAATATATAAAGATTATGCAGAAACTAATCTTTATACACCAGAAGAAACAATGTAACAGTAACATAAGAAATTTCACAAAACTTTTAATATATTGAATAATTCACAAAACAACTATATGTTTCGCCTAAATAACTATGACTTTTCTATCTAGGATACGCATCTCTGTGTATCTCTAACTATGCCGTAAGGGTTCCTTTTATACACCAAGGAAACCCTAATGGGCTTACAAAACACGTTAAGTGATCATGCTTATCTATTCCTAATATAACTCATACATATCACATAAGCAGTACTAACTATAATATACTAACAGTACAAACTATTAACTAACAGTATTAACTATACTGACAGTACTAACAATGTATTAGCAGTACTAACTATTATAACTAGCAGTACTAATGACTTAGTTTATATTCTTCAATCTTCACTAGCAGTATAAATCTTCTATAGCAGTACTAAGTCCATCAACAGTATAAACTTGTAGAAGCTTTTAATTCCCAACAATCCTCCCCTAAACTTGTGATTTATCTCTAAATCATCAAGTTTCTTAAATTAAATCTTGTTAGCTCTGAGAGGATTCTTCCAAACACTTCAGCTTCTTGGTTTGTTGGCTTTTATAAAGATTTTCTTGACTAAGTCTCTTGCCATCTTACTATCTTCTTCCACTTGCAGTCTTCTACTGAGCATCAACATCATAACTTCAGTTGTCAAAGGATAATCTTTTTCTGGAAACATATAAATGTAATGCCCTCTTGTTGAAAATACATAATGTGATGCACACTTGTTGATCCCCTTTTTACAAATCTTTGATTAGCTTGTTAAAGCTTTACTTATCTTAGATAAATCTAAAATAACTCAGATAGAAACCCTGAGTAATATATAAAGATTATGCGGAAACTAATCTTTATACCCCAGAAGAAACAATGTAACAGTAACACAAGAACTTTCACAAAACTTTCAATATATTGAATAATTTACAAAACAACTATATGTTTTGCCTAAATAAATATGGCTTTTCTATCTAGGATACGTATCTCTGTGTATCTCTAACTATGCCATAAGGGTTCCTTTTATACACCAAGAAAACCCTAATGGGCTTACAAAACGCGTTAAGTGATCATGCTTATCTATTCCTAATATAACTCATCCATATCACATAATCAGTACTAACTATAATATACTAACAGTACAAACTATTAACTAACAATATTAACTATACTAGAAGTACTAACAATGTACTGGCAGTACTAACTATTATAACTAGCAGTACTAATGACTTAGTTTATATTCTTCAATCTTTACTAGCAGTATAAATCTTCAATAACAGTACTAAGTCCATCAGCAGTATAAACTTGTAGAAGCTTTTAATTTCCAACAGAGTGTTTGTCTGCTTTAATTCCTTCTAAAGGCACATGCAGATTTGCATCCGCCAAACACTTCTTTGGATTTGATCTGTCAGACCATGTACACTACTCAATTATTAAGGCAATCTTACTCAATAGGCTATAGGACCGATCGTTTCAATGATCTCAAATAGTCCTACATACCTCGGTGCTAACATGTCTTTCTTTCCAAACGCACTACACCTTTTCAAGAAGACACTTCCAGTATCACTTTATCACCAAATTCAAACCCTAACTATTTACGCCTATTGCCAACATAGCTATTTTGGCAATCTCTAACCACTTTGAGCCTTTTTTTAATTAATACCACCTTATTAGTTGTCTCTTGTACCAATTCTGGTCCAACCAACCGATTTTCTCCAATTTCAGCCCAAAGAACAGGTGACCTACATTTCCTTTCATATAGTGCTTCGTACAGAGCACATCGAATACTCGAATGGTAACCATTATTATAAGAAAATTCAGCTAATAGTAGGTGGACATCCCGACTACCACCAAAGTCGATCACGCACGCTCTTAACATATCCTCCAATGTCTGAATTGTACGCTTACTTTGTCCATCCGTCTGAGGATGATAAGCCGTACTCATATCCAATCGCGTCCCTAAGGCTTTCTATAATATTTCTAGAAACCTTGAAGTAAACCTTCCATCACGATCTGAGATGATTAACACGGTCACTCCATGCCCTACTACTATCTTATCAATATAAGCCTTGCTAACTTCTCCATCTTGTAACCTTCTCGTATTGCCAGAAAATGGGCTGATTTAGTCAGTCTATCGATTATTACCCAATTCGTATCATAACCACTACTTTATCTCGGCAACCTTGTAATAAATTCTATAGTTATTCTATCCTATTTCCACTCAGGTATCTCTAGCTATTGCAATAAACCCGAAGGTCTTTGATGTTTCAGCCTTCACCTTTAAACAAGTCAGACAATTGCTAACATAGGTAGCAATATCTTTCTTCATACATGGCCACCATACATATCTTTAAGGTCATAGTACGTCTTATCCGCTCCTGGATGTATCAAGTACCTCGATGCATGAGCCTTGTCCATAATTAATGTCCTTACATCACCTATTAATGAAACCTATATAAAATACATACCTCCATCTTCCTTCCTTTCCATTAGTTGGTCTAAGCTACACAACATTTTTGCTGTCGTGTTCTCTACCTTGGACGCCTCACTTGGAGCAGCCAATATCTTGTCCTTAACACTTGACTAATAGTCATAGACATTACGCGTACTCGTCTTGGTTTCACTCCCTCCTTTCTACTTAATGCATCAGTCACTACATTTGCCTTTCTCAGATGGTAACGAATCTCACTATCAAAATCACTAAACAATTCAATCCATCTTTGTTGGCGCATATTTAACTCCTTCTGATCGAATATGCGTTGAAGACTTTTATGATTCGTATAGATGACACTCTTCGTTCTGTATAAGTAATGCCTCTAAGTCTTAAGAGCAAACACTAATGCTCCCAATTCTAGGTCATGTGTTTTATAATTTTTCTCATGGTTCTTCAATTGTCATGATGCATAGGCGATTACCTTGCCTCTTTGCATGAGTACACAACCTAATCCTTGATATTACCCATCGCAGTAAACTACAAAGTCTTCTGGTCCATCAGGCAATGACAATATTGGTACATTACACAAACTGTCCTTCAATGTCTGAAAAGCTTCTTCTTGTTCCCTGCCCCATTCATACTTTCGATTCTTCTGCGTCAGTAAAGCAAGGGGTTTAGCAATCTTAGAAAAATCCACGATGAAAAGTCGATAGTAACTTGCCAATCCTAAGAACGATCATATCTCGGATGACGTCTTAGGTACTTTTTAATTCTTCATTGCTTTTATCTTACTAGAGTCCACGTGAATATCATTGCTGTTAACCACGTGTCTGAGAAAACGTACTTCTTGTAGCCAGAATTCATACTTGGAAAACTAGGCAAACAACTTTTCCTTCTTCAGCAGCTCCAACGCCAACTTCAAATGAACCTCGTGATCCTCCTTAAACTTAGAGTAGATCAAGATATCATCGATAAACATAATGAAAAACTTGTCTATATACTGCTTACACACCCGGTTCATCAAGTCCATGCAAATCGCTGGTGCATTGGTTAACCCAAAAGGCATAACCATAAACTCAAAGTGTCCATATCGCGTTCTAAATTCCGTCTTGGGAATAACTTCTCCATGTACTCTTAACTGATGGTAACCGGAACGAATATCTATCTTAGAGAAATAACACAAAACTTGTAACTGGTCAAACAAGTCGTTGATCCTGTGGAGATTCTTGATGGTCAGCTTGTGCAACTCTCGATAGTCTATGCACATTTGAAATGAACCGTCATTCTTTTGAACAACACAGGTGCTCCCCACGAAGAGTGACTTGGTCGAATAAAACATATATCAATAACTTCTAAGGGTTACAAAATATCAAATGGGGTAGCAAACGAATATCAAATCAAAGGCTAGAATACATATAAGGGATTTCACATATGCAAATAGATGTGGATTAAATGACATAAGAATCCTTTAAAGAAAGGATAGAATATCTATACCGATAGGAAACACAAACAAAAGAGTCAACAAAGCGTATCAAGACAAAAAGGAACACATATCGAATAATGATACTTATCAAGATTGATAAATACGAAAGATAGAATTCTTATACCAATAATCGACTTTACTCGAAAGAACCAACTAAATACTGTTTTTATAAAAATTCATTTTAAAACAATAAAGACAATCATTTTAAATTAAAAAAATCATTTTAAAATATAAAAAAAATCATCTTAAATATAATCTTTTTAAAAAAAATTCGTTTTAAACATGGCTTTCATAAAAAAAAATCAAGAGATAGTTAAAAAAAAGTGTATCGCATTTTACCAATATAAATCATTTTAAACATACTTTTTATAAAATAAAATTTATCAAAAACAAACTTATAAAAATGTAAAGATTATCTTAAACATAGTTTTGAAACTCAACCAGTATCACATTGTTTTCATAAAAATCAATGTAAAAACAGTTTTCATAAAAATAAAGAGACAGTCATATAAAAGCGCTTATCACAACGTATTCATAAAATCATTTCAAGAATAGTTTTCCCCAAACACCATCAATATATACTTCAAAAGGATTTTGATAACTCGACATCAATATAAAATATATTACTCAAACAAAGGACATCGTAATACCAAAAGGGATTGTAAAATACCGTAAAGACTCTAACACAATTCTATTGTTTGAAAGCGACAGGGAGTACAAAGAACCATATAGTCAAAATAACAATGAAAAGAACATGCACACAAGAGAAATTCATACGAAGACATTACGAACCAAAAGTAGAATGTAAAGACTCATCCGTACTCACGATCGAAAGAACAACCATTGAAAAGCATCGGTACTAACATGCCGTAACATGTTACAAAAATCTAAGGATATATAAAGAACGGATTAATGATCCGCACTAATATGTTATGAACAATTAGTGTTTAAAAGAAAATTTTGATACTCATACGAGTAATCAGTACCACGAAAGAACCAATGAAACGTACCAATATCCAAAGAAGCAGATCCGAACAACCAATATTCATCAAGACGCCAGATAGAAAAGTTAGATCATCCATACTGACATGGTACAAACAAGGAATGCTAAAATGAGGGTTATATATCCGAGCAAATAATTGAGCAGACGAACGAACTCAATAATCGTAATAATAATAATAAAATGTATCTGGGGTATCCGTAAGCGATAGATAGAAGAAAAACTTACTATATTCATAACTATTCATAATACAACCGCACATAATGTAACATCTTACACTACCAACTAACAAACAAACACCAATCAATGCAATTATGGTCACAAGTCTACGTGTGTGATGCTTTTATAATTATGTTGGCCATCCATAATTATAATTGCATCCTTTCACACATATACTTACTTCCAAGACTACACATTCCAATGATAACACACATATATGCACATATACCACATTGCACATCTTAAACAACTTCAGTATAACACATAAACGATGCACCATCAAAGCGATATTTATTAATATAAAGATAAAATCGAAAAAGACAAAAAGAAAACGAAGGCCTCAAAGTGCCAAAAAATACGTAATATTCGAAGAAAGTCATCGATAGCAACGTGTCGAGGTAAAAGACGAGATAAACTTATGTTGGGCCTCGCTTGGGTTTGACTTTGCTTTCTCAAGAGACACCCGACTCTACGGGTCTAGGCCTGCTACGAGCATCCGACAGGAGATCTGAGTCGGCCTCCTTCTCTGACTCTTCGAACTAACCTTCCTTCGTCGGTTCCTCGAGAGGCTCCTCTTCTAGATCTTTCGATATCGAGTAGCCCGTGGGTCGAAATAAAACTCAAAAAAAAGCAAGAAAACAAAATGCCTAGATAGCTAAACACATAGATCCTATTATATAGCTATATGAAGGACTCCTAGATTATAGTCTAGGTCAAACCACCTACTTCTCTATAACCAATGACTCTGATACCAATCTGTCACACCCTGCCAAGGCAGAATCGCGAGGCATAACAAGATAGGCATCATCACAACACATTGATGTCAACAATAGAGAATGTATAAAGTGCATTATATTGAAAATAAAGTGTTTTGATGATACCAAACACAAGAGGGGTCTTGTATTGAGGTTAATCGCACATACAATACATAGACATTGAAAATAAATTCAAACTAAACATCACAACAAATCAAAATATTCGAAGTACGAAAATCTGCAATGAAGACTCTAGAAAAGAAGACTCCATCATGCAATTCTTAAGGTCTCTTTAGCCACGAATCTTAACATCCTTAACTTCGCTATGCTCACCTGAAAATGATGCTTAAAATGTCAACAATAATGTTGGTGAGAGTCATAGATTTTAGACACGCAATAACACTTGCTTTTGCTGTGATTATCAAAACAAAGTTGGACAATAATGAACTATCATGAACCTATGCTAGCATGCAACCAATATCAAATCAACATATTCACATTCTTAATTTCCTATTCTGGCTTAGAATAGCTGGCACTATAAGCAACCAAGCTCACCCAGAATGTATCATACAGCATATCACATTGGGTAGGCGTACCCATCTGATCCCACTGAGTAGGTGTACTCATCCGATCCCAAATCAATATCACAATCTCACTGAGTAGGCATACTCATCCGATCCCAAATAACACATGTATAACATAGTCATATAATAGTCATGTAATGTTCGTACGTAAATTAAAAACACATAATCACAACAACAAAACATTTTTAAAACATTTGCATCATTTTCATCCCAAGAAAACATAAAAATGGGACTATGAAACTCACCTGATGCATAGCTACTTTATAATTCCTTGAAATCAACTAAACATAAATAAAACACGTGTTACACGCGATTAGGCTAAATTCCCAAGACGATTTAACAATCAATTGATGAACTACTAAGTTTATATTATGTTTATAAACCCTTTACCACACTTCCCATAACTTACTTATACTCGAAATACTTTTAATCATTTATTCTAGTTTTCTAGTTTTTCGGAAGACTTTTGTAGTCACTTTACGACCATAAATAAAATACTAAATCATCAAATTGACTTTTCCCCTTTCATTCCCTACCTTTCTAATGGGTTATGAACTACTGCGATGTTTTAGAAAAAATAATATTGAGCCTAACTATTTTATAAAAATTCAACATTACAAAGTACTCAAATTCGGATCTGATTCGACCATCAAAACGTTTAGCTTGATCAGACCCATTTAAACACTTAGAAAAATTCTACAAAAAATCTAGAAAATCATACACATCATGAACTTGCTACAGTAGAAATTTCATCAATTAAATAGACGTTTAGATATGGTTTTTGACCTCACAAACACAAACCAGAATCTGCCCCAAAAACTCAGATTCAACAACGAATCTTGTAAAATTATTTTGATTGAGTTCCACTTACTTTTAATTCATGAAACCAATGGGGTTTGAAAGTAGACCCTCTGTAGTTATTTTTAAGCTCAAAAAAATCAATAAAAGCTATCCGTATGACCAAGTAATGACACTTACAAGATGACCTAAAAATCTGCCCAGATTTAATTCCGAATTTAAGAACAACTAAACCTAATCAAACGCATCCAAACACCATTAATTACACCCTAATTGATTACTAATGATCATCTTAACATACTTACTGAATTTTAATGAAATTCTAATTCCACCAATTAATGTTACTAATTATAAGAAAAAATTAAACAGGAACTTAATTGAAATCATACCTAAATCTTTCACCCGATTACACACGAATCAACACCTTCAATCTTGATAAAATTTTTTTTTTCTTCTTTGGGGTTTTAGCCGATCACAAGAACAAGGGGGAGAAAAAAATGATTTAGGGTTTTCCTTGATTTTGTATTTATAGATATCTAGTTTCTTAATTACACTCAAATTGATTTTCTTTTTTTTTCTCTTTTCTAATAACCGGCCTACAAACACTACTTAACTATTTAATTTTTTATTATTTTTTATTTTTATTTTTTTATATACTTTCTATATTATATATTAATTATATATGATATATATTAGATATATATATATTAATATTTTTTTAATATATTTATTATATATATATATTATATTATATATTTATATATACTTATATTTAATATATGTATATTTTATTTAATCTTTTTTTTATAAAAAATATTATTTATTACTTATTTTACTTTACTTTGAAGTCTTTTGATCTTGTCAATTTTCCCGATGAAAGTTGAAAAGTTGACTTCAGTTGACTATTTTGCGTAAAACGATTACGGTTTAATCGGGATTTTTGGAGGAGTCTTGAATTTCGGGAGAGAATCACTATTGATTTGTCTCTTCATTTCGGAGTATTTTGTTGGTATTTTAAATAATTCCGGGAAGCTTTCCTGTGATCCCCGAAAATCGTCACGCAGCGCGTACCAGCACGACAGTTTATTTAGGAATAAGTTTAAGTGATCCGGAAGTGTGTATTGAGCTTATTTATTTAATAAATTCATGATTTTGAAAACATTGGTTTAAAACATAAATCGTTGGTGTGTGATTTGAAAGTTTTCTGAAAATGGTCATTTTTGTGAAATTCGATAAAAAGACTGTAACGGTCGTTAAACTGTAAATTTTGAGCAAGTCGATTTTGACAAAGCTTATTTTGGGAATTAAAATGTTTTCACATTTATGAGGATGGTTCGGTTGCGTTTTAAACAAAAAATTATGTTTTCGGTCCTGACCCGTCCGGCATCGTCTAAATAGAATTTTTGTAGCAGATTAAGGTGATATGTGCCGTATAAATAACCTAGATTTATGAAAAGTAATTTTAAATGCAATGGGAATATTAATTAAACTTGGGTAACGTTTTAAATCATCAAACTTTGAGCTTTTAAGTGATCCCGACACGAAAAGAAGAACCCAAACCCCTCATAGGATCCTAATTCGGACGAGATAGGCTATAGGGGGCAAGATGACTATTTTCTAGCAATGTTGTCTAAACCTAGTACTCATATATTATTTCCACCACCTCAAACTATCATTCATGCATTCATTTTGAAAAAAAAAAAAATATCTCTCTTCTCTCTCTCTTTGTATTTTCGGACGAGCTCTAAAACAACCAGAAACATTGATTTTTGAAGATTACCAAGAACACGGGGTTAATAGATCGATAGTGGGTCGTTATTAGATAGACATCGGGTTATAGAAACAGGTTTTTGGGTCTCTTCCTCTTGCGTCAAAACCGAACCGAACTCGCCAAAGTTGTAAGTTTTCTAAATTTGATTTAAGTTGTACTTATATGCTTATTATGGTGTCTTAATACTAGTTGTACAAGTTGATCGTCATAAAAATCAATTCTTGAAAACGAAAAGTGTATAAAAAGGTGTGTTTGTTTGGGTAAAACTCGAACAAAAGGAAACAAGGGTCGAAAGTTTGAATATTTTGGTTGTGGTGGTATTTTTATAATTTTGTCAAAGTACTTTTTGGGCTTATTTTGAAAGATGCTTAAAAATAAGCTTAGTTTGAGCTTATTTGGATTTTTTTGGCTTCTTATTTGTTGTTTCGGCCAACAGAAAGACAAGAAGAATGAAAAAAAAAAAAAAAAAAAAAGCGGTTGATGGACTTGGCCCATTGGCGTGGTTTTGGCTTATATATTGGGATTATTTTTGGCTTATTTATGGCTTATTTGTTTCGGCTTATTTTGGTTTCGGCTTATGGCTTATTATGGTGCGGCTTATAAAAGTTGCGGCTTATTTTATTTTTCTTATTTGGTTCGGCCTATTTTGGTTTGGCTTATTGGGCTTCGGCTTATAATTGATTTCGGTTCATATGGTTTCGGTTTATTTTCGGTTTAATTTGGTTATGAAATATTATTGACTTATAGCTTATAAGGGTTTTCAAACTTATATTTTTGCCATCGAGTTTAAGATAATAAAATGGATTTTTAACACTTAGTAAAAATGTTTTGGATCTTTATTGGGCCTTAAGGCCCAATAAGCGAAAACTAGTGGTTTAATACGTTTAAAGTGGATTTTCAAAGTAAAACATGTTTCGTGTCAATATTGAAAGTCGATGGAGGGAAATGCGTTTTGTTAAAGTATTATTGGGATATAGAATTTGGCGTTTAGTTGGAGGATTGATGAGAATTGAGAAAAGTATTTGGACTTGAGAATTTCGAAAAAGTGTTAGAATTGAGATTTTTAAAATCTTGGAAAATGTTGTATAAACGAACGGGTCATGCCGAAATTTTGTAAGAATCCTACACTTAGAAAATATTATGAAAACTTATTTTGTGCCAATTCGGTTAAAGGACGAAACGTGACTTTTAATAAACTTTAGATGTCGAGATATAACGATCAAGTATGGTTATGTTAAAATGACAAGGTTTTATAATTACCCTTTTGAGCCGATAAAGAGACGAAAATAATAAAATATTATTATAAATATATTTAAGTATATGTATACTTTAAAATTGCGGAGATGTTTATTCATTTATTTTCGATCTTCAAACTCCCACTTATTTCTCGTCAGATTTTCTTGGATTGTTTGATCGTTTGTCCCGTTTCAACGGTGATCGATGTTTTAGATAAATGATGTTGATGTCACACTTAGCCCAAGTGTTTTGAGTCGTTTTGAGTAATTACCACACAACCATAATATGAGATAACGGTTTTGGTAAAAGATAACGGTTTTGTTATGAGATAACGGTTTTGGTAAAAGATAAATGGTTTTTTTATGAGATAAAAATTTTGGAAAGATACGGTTTGTTTATTGAGATAACAGAGTTTGGTAAAGTTAACGGTTTTGTCATGAGATAACGGTTTTGTGAAACGATAACGGTTTTGTTATGAGATAACGTTTGTGGGTAAAAGGTGAATAAATCACCATCCATTCCGCTCATCCGGTTGAATTCATTATTGAAAACTTCAATTGATGTATCGCAAGTGAGCAAAACATCTTCGTCGTTAAGATCCTCAAGCTTCTCGAACTCTCTTTTGATTACCCTAGTCATTCTTAACTGAAAAAAATAACCAGAAAATTATCAGTAGAACCAACGGGAAAAAGGTGTTAAAAAATTTTGAGCTTTAAGTTCGAGAATGGAAAAGAACTTTATCAGATGATCAATACATCATATTCAATAGAAGTGAATACGCCGTATTAATTTATTGAATGAATACGCTGTATTGGACAGAAAGTTGGATACGCCGTATCCAATGGAGGTGGATACGCCGTATCGAGTTATCCACCAGAACAGTGTATTAGGAAAACAATTAAATTAAACACACAAATATACAAGCAATCAACTAAACTAACAAATATACAAAATTTACAGAATATACAAGAATATACACTAATCTAATTTACACTACTCCTAAGGGTTAGATCTAATCTATTAACCAAAACATAAAATAAAAATCAAGATTAATTTTCACTCCCCGGCAGCGGCACCAAAAACTTGATGTCGTTGTGTGGTGTATATTTTTATGATTCAAGTGTTAAATTTATATTTTGCCGACTTACCAAAAACAACACTTTAACGGGCAGTGTACCCGGTCGGTGGTAGATTCGTGGTAAGTAGGGTGTCAAACACTTGAAGCGAGGTTAAATCTCTCAATTTATTTATATTTTGGTTATTTAATCTAAGTTAATTCTAATCTAAGTCAAACCTATTTAATCTAATGTTAGTTCTAATCCTAATTCTAACAGGTAAAAGGGGGGGTTTCAGCTTGAGAGACTGACACGGGTTTGGTGGTGACTACAATCAATTCAAGATACTTTAACCCACTCAAGCAAATTAACAGAAGATAAAAGAGTGGTCAAGCTTTATGATAGAAAACTGTATTAGCCATCATTAATCCGATTAGAAGTTGGTTTGTTTATTCAGTGCAATGATTAGTTATATCGAAGTGGCATATCATTCTTAGACTTAGGCGGGACTTCATCCTAAAACCTAGACACATTAATTTTGTTACAATTAAAGCATTCACATAAAACATCCTAATTTGCTGATTATAATCTATCTTAGGGATAAAAACAATGGTGATCTTGTTAAACCCTAGCTCATAGAGACTTTACCCACTTACTGCTTAATGGCGATTTATACACTAGTAATCCACTTGTCCAACTATCCAATGGAATCAAAATATTATTTGTTGAAATATCTAGATTCACCTACTAGTCAACATGTTCAATAAACCAAAGGCAATTTCTGTTAACTAGTTAAGCCAGAAGTGCATCCTTAGCACGAATTTAGAAAGAAAATATTTGTGATCCTATGATTCTAGATGTATAAATTACTATATGGAGAGCTATCCCGGCATCTAGATTACTTGGTCCGTATCACTAGATCCAGTTGAATGATAGGTCGTATACAAAAGCACGTAAACAAGTATATTGATAAACATAAACAAGCATACAACGATAAATTAAGCAATCGAGATATAAACAAAACCGAACATTCAGATCTTCATAATAATGGATAATACCCAAAGGTATTAGCCTTCTAACATCATAATTAATACAAGAGTAATTGTTTTATCCAAGGTAAACTAACCGAGTTAACGAATGATACCAAAAACTGAACGATTACAAAAGTATAAGAAATTAAAAGTTGTCTTCTATGGATTAGAATGCGATGCAAGACCTCTTCTACTCTTTTTCTCCTCTGAAAATCGAATTTTGTGGTTTAGGTATCGAGAATATGATTTAGCACACTTAAAACTCGTTGTTGAGTTTTCTATTTATATTGTCTGGAATCAGTTCGATACGGCGTATCCAAGGGATTGGATACGACGTATTGGTGGTTTCTTAGAGTAGGGACCACGCTTGATATCTTCTAGAATCTTCACATACTATATCTTTAATACGGCGTATTGGTCTTCTCTGGATACGGCGTATTGAGCTTGTTTCCTTCAAGGTCGTTGGTGAGTGCAGGCACGGATACGCCTTATCTTCCTTGATGGATACGACGTATTGTTAGTTAGAATCATTAATCTTCAAAATATCTTCGTTTAAGCTCCAAAATGCGCGCCTTTTGCTAATATTCACCAAGTACTTCGTAATTACTCCAATTCTCAAATATAAATGATTAAGTAACAATTCTTTGCAATAATTATACAAAATGGGTTAAATACATGGGATAAATGATGCTAAAAATAGACGTTATTTGATGTCATCAAATATCCCCCACTTGAATCCTACTTGTCCTCAAGTAGCCTTTAGAAGTTTATAAAAATGTATCCTTAAGGATATTTTCCGTTAAAGAATTTAGTTTATCTATTACAAGTACACAACCAAACACCTAACGAAATAAGAAGATGAAAACACTCAAATCACTCAACTAATCTATGTGGTAACATGTAACTAATTCGCTCAATTGCTCAGTCGTGACGAGTATTCTATCATAAGCTTGGCAAGGATACACATCTCCACCGCTAAAGCTAAGGAGTAACAAGTTTATAAAGGTAAATATGGGTTTGTATGATAAGGCTTAGGGTTGATTACTCTAACTAATCTTTATCGATACCAATATTCCAGGAGGGCAACAAAGACAACACATACACACCCGTAACGACAGGATAGACACATGTGACTGCTTACTCCCACCTCGAATAAGCTAAAGAGTAGGAATAGTAGAGTAATATAGGGTATGGATCTTCTAACTTTTACCAATAGTAATAAACCAACAAGGCAACTGAGACATGCATACATGGTCGTAATGACGGAATAGACATGCACGCTCGATTACATCCTCATTTGCGTAAAACCCATGGTTAATGATTAGGAAAGGGAAATAAATTATTGTTAAATAAAAATTACAAAACAAATAGATTAAGTCTAAAATATAAGTTGCTAGACACTTTTTCCTGACCGCTACCATGATAAAGACACAACTATTTACTACGTCTTGATCATAGATCAAAAACAACAACCTAAGTTGGTGTTCCCGTAACGGTCAACTTCCCAAACATCCCATACTTTACATACTTTACAAGGCAAGTGGCGATATCTTCCACTTTATATAATACTCTATATCGTCGATTTGTATCAACGAATAATTGATCCTTCGTGTAATTCCTTCGGTAGTTGCGAAACGATTATCTTCAAACTTTCCTTCTCTTTTTTGTTGCGATTTTTCTAATTTTTTCGATTTTTTTAATACTACGAAACTCGGTGTAGTTTCACCATCTTCACGATCATAATAATTCCGGATGATTCCTTCGATAATTCTTCATTCTTCGAACGTACCATTAATTACGATGGTAAAATAATACATGAGTTTTGACTATAATATACATTCCCATTTGCGATGTGTGAATTTCTTCCAACCGTACCAAAATAGACACAAGACTCGAGAAATACAAACTTTACACTTTAACTAGCAACTGTAAAATAAACTTAATCTAACGGGGTAGGCTAATGTGTAAAGGTGTAACGAAACAAATAATTGGTGTAGTTCCTAAAGGATTGGCTCAACGGGTTGTTCTAGGGGTATCTTACTCTTAAAGTGAAAGTAAACAAAGGGTTTATATGGGGGTTAACTAATAAGCAACATGTAAAGGCGATTTGGGTGTAATCCTAAAATTTATCAATTTAAACAAGTTACTCCATCTAAATCCATAGTACTTATCACTACGGTCTCGAATAGATATACCAAGCCAAGTTCTAAATTCTACAACATCACCGGCATACTCATATTTTGTGGAATTTGGGTAAACATTTGGAAACTGATAGGGTTAAATCCTTACAATATCTAACAAGGGTTATTGTATGCAGGTTATGTATCATGTAATTTCACAAAAGTATGCTTGAATTTTTTTTAAATTTGAGCATAATTTAAGCATTTTAGTGTGAAAAATAGGACAAGTAAACATTCTAATTCCATCCCCCCACTTGAATTATACAATGTTCTCGTTGTATATATAATTCATTAAATACGAGAATTAAAAACAATTAGAATGAGAAACTCCCCTGATATTTGCTCGGTAGATTCTCCATGTTGATTTTAATTGAGCAAGATTATGTTGAACAGCCGCCTTGAAGTTTCAAGACTCCAACACTTCAAGATCTCCATATTTGTAAATTCTCCACTAATATTCGTCGATATTTCTTGCACGAGGTCCTGTATAAAATAAAGGAAAAACAAGTGCAATTCCTATCTTGGTACCTACGGTTAATTTAAACTAAACTAAACAAACTAAATACGAGTTAGTTTTGGTGAATACGCCGTATCATGTGCATGAATACGCCGTATTGCTAGAACTGACAATAATGTTTTTAAAGTGCATAAAAAGTAAAGACTGGTAACATCCAGACAATCAATACGCCGTATGGTATGGAGCGGATACGTCGTATTGTTGTCTGGGAAGACAGACTCGATAAATTTAAATAACATTCTGGGTTGTCTCCCGGGAAGCACTTTTGTTTACAGTGAAGTCTTTAAGTTAAACTTTTCTTCAGCTTCTCACTCGGTGCGCGTAACCATCCCTCCTTCTTCCATTATCCAAAAGATTTTCTGGTAAGCTCGGCACGCCTCTTCACTTGTGATTGTAAGATCGTTGTATTCGTCTTCTTTTACAGCAACATATTCTTCTTTATCTTTGAACGAATATTTGATCATCTTGTATCTTTTTATTTGGTAAACCAGCACCTCACGAGTTTCGATACCACATAATCCGTGTCTTTCTTTATGAGTTTTGTTTTCATATTCCCCTTCATCATAATCGTGGTAGTAAATCTCATGGCTCTTCCATCTTTTCCAACAATCATTGCTTGATTCATCATCACTGATCAAGCCCTCCATCATAGCTTTATTTCGTAAAGCTTCATCTTTTAGTTCGCTATCTTCCAGAGCCTCGTACCATTCTAGGTCTTGGTAATGGAGCGAGTTTCCAATATGGTAAGCTCTGGGGAAATTTCCTCCATTACAATAACCATCCTCTCTCCAACTACAGGTTGGCTATTACGAACATCCAGTTTTATAGATGAAAGGCTTACGAGTATGTTTGACTGGTTTTGATTCCTTTCATATTCCATTATCAAGCCACGACTTGTCATATACACATGGTACATTCTCGTTCCATTCGTAGATCCAATCATCTTTGTAATCTTCATAGGTTTTAAACCCCATAATATCCTTTGTAAGTAAGTCTAGATCTACTTTGAGAAGGTAATTAAATTCATTAAATGCCAAGCAAAAGAGGTGTCTCGTTGTAAAAAACATCAGTTTCTATCTTAAAAATTTTGGCAGTTTCTTCCTTATCACTCAAGTATTCTTCAAGATCAGAAGATTCATCATCAGATACCTCAATTTCATCAGCACCTATTTTCTAGTAATCCTACAAAGCTCCCTTAGTGAATATATCCATCATTTTATAGTTTACGAACTTTGTAGCCAGCCATTCATCGAATCTTGGACTAGCTGGGTCCCATTATATCATAGAAGTGTTATTTCCCTCGATGCAAGAAGGCGGGTAGTATTTTCCAAAAAATTTAGCAGTTAAGTCGACCTAACAAGTGATTGATTCTTTGGTTTTATCAAACCATCCCCTTGCACCTCCAACCAATGAGATTGTGAAAACAACAACTCTTAGTTTATCATGATCTACATTGGGTAATTTGATTGGGTCAATAATTTTTAGGTAGAATTCAATATGCTCAACTGCGTCTTTCCCATTTGTTCCACAAAAAAGCATTATTGTGCAGATCATCCAAGAATTTTCCTTTTAGCTCATAAGTATTTTTCCCATTAACTGTAATACTTGTAATCCTGGAATAGTAATCTGTTTTGTCATTAGGCGCAAATGTTTTCATACTTGACTTCTTTCCCTTTTTTGCCATCACTTCCTTCAATCGACTAGCTTTGATAGGTATGTCCTGTGACACAGGTAAAAAATATCAGCAGGATTTGCTCTAAAGAAAGATAGAATTTTTTTTAGCATGGAAATCAAAATATGAAAAATAAGGTTCTGTTTCGGTTACAGATGATCGATATGCCGTATTCAATAGAAGTGAATACGCCGTATTAATTGATTAAATGAATACGTTGTATTGGACAGAAAGTTGGATACGCCATATCCAATGGAAGTAGATACGCAGTATATTACGAAAACAATTAAATTAAACATACAAATATACAAGCAAACAATTAAACCAACAAATATACAGAATATACAAGAATATACACTAATCTAATTAACACTACTCCTAAGGGTTAGATCTAATGTTAAAAATCAAAATATAATACAAAATCAAGATTAAATTTCACTCCCCGGCAGCGGCGCCAAAAACTTAATGTGTCGTTGTATGGTGTATATTTTTATGATTCAAGTTTTAAATTTATATTTTGCCAACTTAACCAAAAACAACACTTTAACGGGCAGTGTACCTGGTCGGTGGTAGATTCGTGGTAAGTAGGGGTGTCGAACACTTGAAGCAAGGTTAAATCTCTCAATTTATTTATATTTTGGTTATCTAATCTAAGTTAATTCTAACCTAAGTCAAACCTATGCTAATCCTATGTTAGTTCTAATCCTAATTCTAAAAGGTAAAAGGAGGGTTTCAGCCTAAGAGACTGGCATGGGTTTGGTTGGTGACTACAATTAATTCAATACACTTTAACCCACACAAGCAAATTAACAAAAGATAGAAGAGCGGTCAAGCCTTATGATAGAAAACTGTATTAGCCATCATTAATTTGATTAGAAGTTGGTTTGTTTATTGAGTGCAATGATTACTTATCTCGAAGAGGTATATCATTCTTAGACTTAGGTAGGACTTCATCCTAAGACATAGACACATTAATTCTGTCATAATTAAAGCATCCATATAAAGCATCCTTATTTGCTGATTATAATCTATCTTAGGGATTAAAGCAATTGTGATCTTGTTAAACCCTAGCTCATATAGACTTTACCCACTTACTGCTTAATGGTAATTTATACACTAGTAGTCTACTTGTCCAACTATCCAATGGAATCAGAACATTATTTGTTGAATTATCTAGATTCACCTACTAGTCAACATGTTCAATAAACCAAAGGCAATTTCTGTTAACTTGTTAAGTCAGAAGCGTATCCTTAGCATGATTTTAGAAGGACAATATTTATGATCCTATGATTCTAGATGTATAAATTACTATATGGAGAGCTATCCTAGCATCTAGATTACTTAGTCTGTATCACTAGATCTAGTTGAATGATAGGTCGCATACAAAAGCACCTAAACAAGTATATTGATAAACATAAATAACCATACAATGATAAATGAAGCAATCAAGATATAAACAAAACCGAACATTCAGATCTTTAAAATAATGGCTAATACCTGAAGGTATTAGCCTTCATACATCATAATTAATACAGGAGTAATTGTTTTAGCCAAGGTAAACTAACCGAGTTAACGAATGATACCAAAAACTCAATGATTACAAAAGTATAAGAAATTACACGTTGTCTTCTATGGATTGGAATGCGTTGCAAGACCTCTTCTGCTCTTTTTCTCCTCTGAAAATTGACTTTTGTGGTTTAGGTATCGAGAATATGATTTAGCACACTTAAAACTCGTTTTTGAGTTTTCTATTTATATTGTCTGGAAGTCAGTTCGATACGGCGTATCCAAGGGATTGGATACGGCGTATTGGGGGTTTCTTGGAGTAGGCACCACGCTTGATATCTTCCAGAATCTTCACATACTATATCTTCAATACGACATATTAGTCTTCTCTGGATACGGCGTATTGAGCTTGTTTCCTTCGTGGTCTTTGGTGAGTGCAGGCACAGATATGCCGTATCTTCCTTGATGGATACGGCGTATTGGTAGTCAGAATCCTTAATCTTCAAAATATCTTTGTTTAAGCTCCAGAATGCGCGCCTTTTGATGGGTTAAATACATGGGATAAATGATGCTATAAAATAGATGTTATTTGATGTCATCAGCCTTTTAGGTGCGTAAGTAACATATCAGAGTTGCGACTCCAAGAGCATTGGTATATGCTATTTTCATGACTAGCGGGGATGCAAGGGCATGGTGATCAACTAGCAGTAATGCTAGGTCATGTTACATGATTAGCGAGGATGCTAAGTGATGACATCCAATAACGTCTATTTTATATCATCATTTATCCCATGTAATTGACCCATTTTGTATGATTATTACAAAGAATTGTTACTTAATCATTTGTATTTGAGAAGTGCAGTAATTAAGAAGTACTTAGTGAAACTTGACTAAAAGTATGCATTCTGGAGCTTAAACAAAGATATTTTAAAGATTACTATTCTAACAACTAATACGCCGTATCCATCAAGGAAGATACGACGTATCTGTGCCTGCACTCACCAAAGACCACGAAGGAAACATGATCAATACGCCGTATCCAGAGAAGACTAATACATCGTATTTGAGATATAGTATGTGAATATTCTAGAAGATATCAAATGTGGTCCCTACTCCAAGAAACCCCAATACGCTGTATCTAAGATATTGGATACGCCGTATCGAATCGACTCCAGACCCTATAAATAGAAAACTCAAAAATGAGTTTTAAGTGTGCTAAATCATATTCTCGATACCTAAACCACAAAAGTCGAATTTCAGAGGAGAACAAAAGCAGAAGAGGTCTTGCAACGCGATCTAATCCATAGGAGACAACGTGTAATTTCTTATACTTTTGTAATCGTTCAGTTTTTGGTATCATTCATTAACTCGGTTAGTTTACCTTAGCTAAGCCATTACTCTTGTATTAATTATGATGATTGAAGGCTAATACCTTCGAGTATTAGCCATTATTATAAAGATATGAATGTTTGGTTTTGTTTATATCTTGATTGCTTGATTTATCGTTGTATGCTTGTTTATGTTTATTAGTTTATACTTGTTTATGTTCTTTAATATGCGACCTATCATTTAACTGGATCTAGTGATACGGACCAAGTAATCTAGATGCCAGGATAGCTCTCCATATAGTGATTAATACATCTAGACCAATAGGATCACGATTAACTACTTATCCTTGCCTTTTGATTATGAGCTTAATTGGACCGGTAGGTGACCCTTGTGATCAACGAGTACTTTCTAATTAATTGGTAAAGATTGGGTTAGTGGACTACTAGTGTATAAACCGTCGTTAAGTAGTAAGTGGGTAAAGTCTCTATGAGCTAGGGTTTAACAAGATCACCATTGCTTTAATCCCTAAGATAGATTATAATCAGCAAATAAGGATGCTTTATGCGAATGCTTTAATTGTGACAGAATTAATATGTCTAGGTCTTAGGATGAAGTCCTGCTTAAGTCTTAAGAATGATATACCACCTCGAGATAAGTAATCATTACACTAAATAAACAAACCAACTTCTAATCGGATTAATGATGGCTAATACAATTTTCTATTATAAGGCTTGACCACTCTTTTATCTTCTGTTAATTTGCTTGTATGGATTAAAGTGTCTTGAATTGATTGTAGTCACCACCAAACCCATGCCAGTCTCTCAGACTGAAAAACCCCCTTTTAACTTGTTAGAATTAGGATTAGAACTAACATAGGATTAGCATAGGTTTGTCTTAGATTAGAATAAACTTAGGTTAGTAAACCAAAGTATTAATAAATTAAAAGATTCAACCTCGCTTCAAGTGTTCGACACCCTACTTACCACGAATCTACTACCGACCGGGTACACTGCCCATTAAAGTGTTGTTTTTAGTTAAGTCGGCAAAATATAAATTTAAAACTTGAATAAAAAAAATACACACCACACAACAACACATCAAGTTTTTGGCACCGTTGCCAAAGAGTGAAAATTGATCTAGATTTTTATTTTATATTTTGGTTTTTAGCATTTAGATCTAACCCTTAAGATTAGTGTAGTTTAGAGTAGTTTATATTCCTGCTTGCTTGCTTATTCTGTTTGTGTGATACGACGTATTCAGTTAATTGAATACGACGTATTGATTATTTAATAGTTTTTCTAGTAAATTTGTTACAGGATGGACGATCCAAACATTACCATGGAGGAATACATCAAGCTCGAGGAAGAAAAGGCTCAAAGATGTGGTAAGGTGTTTAATTGGGAAACTACTAAGTATGGTAAGATCTGGATTGACGAAGACGTTCACAACCTCAGATCCGTTGAAACCAAATTCCCAGCTATAACCCTTATTAATGAGATATCATCTGAAAAACACTTTATTGTAAACCCACGGTAAGTTCTCTTAACAATGAAATTGACTTTAGAATTTCATTTGATGATTCCGACAATGATGATCACACGGTAATTTTTGACAAAAACTTATTTTCTTACAAAATAATTTCTGTCAACAATTTGAAAACGGATTCAGAAAATGATAATGAAAAAGTCAATATGCCTTCACTTCCATCACTTGGGCCTACGGTCAGTTGTTTTGATGATTTAGACTTCTTCAATGATTTTGAGAATGAATTTCCAGCCATTGTTTACAATGATGCTCTAACGTCTAAATCAGATCTTTCAACTGAACCAACTTTATGCCCTCAACATATCAATGATTTTGATTTAAAAGATGAAACATCATTGTCCGAATATGGTGAAAAGAACAAAACATTTTGTACTTTAATGATCTATTCCATTTTAACATTCAACCTGATGATTTAAAGTCGGAAAAAGACAATGATGATAATAAAATCGATATAATACAATCTTCGGGGGGTATTGAAAACACAAATAAACTTCTTAAGGAAAGTCACGATAAAATCAATAAAGTTTTCATTATGTAAAGTTTTGTCATGTAATTAAATGTAAATATCGTAACTTGGAATCATTTTGTCAACGGGATGCTATTCAATCTTATTAAGAATTTGTATGTGCCGTTTGGCATTCCGTTCGACCCTAAATGCTATTATAAGGATGGTGATTATGCAAGAATGTTACGGAGGCCAAGGTATGTTTTCTTTACTTTGATAAATCTAGGAAAAATTAGTCTCCAAGAACGGATACGGCATATTAGGTTACAACCTATACGGCGTATCCACTATTTTTTAACTAAAGTTGAGTAAGTCAACAAAACTCGCCAATACGGCGTATTAATCAGACACCAATACGGCGTATTGAGTCTGGGTATAAAAGCCCAGCCGATATGCTAGATCTGTTTTCCCCACACTTTTTCACTCTACACAAACAAACATTTTTACCACAAAAATCTGTAAGAGAATCAATCATCCCTTCTTGTTTTACCTCTCTCGATTAACCACCAAAAGGTAATAACCTAATTTGTCCTAATTTCCATTTGATATTTTAAATTCGATTTAGGATTAGGGTTAGGGCTTGATTAATGATAATTAGGTGATATGCCATAAAACCTTATGTTTGAATACCTTTTCCCTCCCATTTGAATGAGAATTAGGTAGTTTTTAAGAATTACAAATGGGTCAAAGTGGGTAGAAATGAGAAACCCCTTTTCATTTTTAAACTGCAGAGCAATACGGCCTATCCACTAACATGGATACGGCGTATTGACTCAATTTTACCCAATCTTAAAACCTCAATACGACGTATTTAGTAAAATGAATACAGCGTATTGATCTGAAAAGGATCCTGCACTTTGATGCACATACATCGTATTGACTCACATCTATACGGCGTATTAACTTATGATCTTTATATACGTCGTATCCAGTTATGAATACGCTGTATCCACCCCTAGAACAAAATGTTTCAAAATTTATAAACATTGTACAGTTCTCGCTAATTTTGCAGATATAGCTCTTCCTTTACGAGATCAGTATCTGAGATACGAGAGATTACAGTACACTGATGTTGACATCACATATTTTAAGGAGAGATTAAGGAGGATATATACAGTAGAGAGATACACTAGGTTTAGCTTGTGTACTTTCAGGGTATGCCTAAGCTGATGAGGGATGCTTTGTATGATAGGATGCTGATGGAGTACCATGATGATGGCGGGGAGGTGGTGTTTACTAGTCAAGCTTAGAGGAGGCTATTTGATACTAGGGGACCACTGGTTTAGGAGTTCATTTTTGATTTCCTTAGCATACTTAGATTTAGAGAGGTGTTGCTTGATATGGATGCTCCTGACACTATCTAGTTTCAGCTAGGAGGATCCAGGAGACGGATGAGCTAGAGGCAGTTTATTGTAGCCTTGGGTTTACATACAGGGGAGGAGATAGAGTCCCCTAGTTTTGCTAGGTACTAGAGTGAGAGTGAGAGGATGATCCCTAGGAAGGGGGGTCTGCGTAATTATTGGAGGGATATTTCTACTAATGGAGATTTCTTGAGACCTCCCCTTCCTATACTCTGATTAGAGATCTGGTACTAAGGCTTTGCCATAGGATGATGTCACATAGTATAGCTAGTAGGAGTCAGGCACCTGAGAAGGTGACCATGATTGACTTGTTTTATTTGAGAGGGATGGATGTTGGATCGGTCAACATCCCTTACTTGTTGGACCGATATTTAAGGAGGTTTGCTACTGGGAGGAAAAGCGGGGCTCTTATCTCTGGTGGACAGTTTGTAGCTCAATTAGCCAAGCATTTTGGACTTCTGACCGAGGAGAGGCTTTAGGGATTGATTGTGATTATGAGAGAGCTCCCAGTTATTAACATGGCTGTGTTAGTGAGATCGCAGATTTGTGAGGAGATAGATGATACATGGGCTTGGGTAGCCCTGGGACCAGACAAGCAGCCTGATGCTGCGGCTGGTTCCCCTGGAACTACTGAGGATGCTCTTACAGTTAACGAGGGTGACCAGGCTGTTCTGGCACCCGTACAAGCAACACCGCCACCACCAGCTGCTGCCAGGACTATGCCATAGAGGATGGCCAGATTAAAGGAGGATGTGTACGAGAATCGTAGGGCATTGGCTGAGCAGCGTAAGGTGATTGGTGCTATGGCTAAGGATTTCTCTAGATTTACTGTATGGGCCGCTAGTGGCATTGCACAGTTATTAGACTCTGCTCGAGTTACCTACACACCATACTCTGAGACCCATGTACCATACCAGAGATGCGTCAGATGCAGGACTGATGGTGCCAGTACCTTCGCAGCCCAGCAGGGCCAGTAGCAGCCAGACCCAAGATCCCCCTATCCTTATCTTTTGTTTCTATCTTTTGTACATTTTTTATTCATGTCGTGATGTATCTAACTTTGAAACAGGTTCTCATATTTTTGTATATATACCATGATGTGACATTTTGACTTGTTTATGCATGAGAAAACAAGACTGCCAGTAAGTTCACACCATAGCTCATGAGTACATTTTAGAAACAAGTGCCATGTCCAAACAAGAAAGCAGAATTAGTTTGTTTAGTTTAGTTTAAATTAACCGTAGGTACCAAAAATAGGAACACACATTTTTCCTATTATTTGCACAAGACCTCAATGAAAGAAAAGAAATCCACGAGTTGGTTGAAGTATTTACAAGTCTGGAGGTGTTGGAGTCTTGAAACTTCAAGGCGGCTGTTCAACACAAATGCTTACTCAATAAACTTAACATGGAGAATCTATCGAGCAAATATCAAGGGAGTTTCTCATTCTAATTCTTTTTAATTCCTGTATTTAATGTTTTATCTATATAACAAGGACGTTGTATAATTCAAGTGGGGGGGGGGTGGGAATTATAATGTATACTTGTCCTAATTTTCACACTAAAATGCTTAAAATATGCTTAAATTTAAAAAAAATCAAGCATACTTTTGTGAAATTACATGTTACATAACCCGCACACAACAACCCTTATTAGATACTATGAGGATTTAACCTATTCGTTTCCAAATGTTTACCTAAATTTCACAAAATATGAGTGTGCCGGTGATGTAGTAGACTTTAGAACTTGGCTTGGTTATCTACTCGAGATCACTGTGATGACTACTATAGATTTAAATGGAGTAACTTGTTTAAATTGGTAAATTTTAGAATTACACCTAAAAATCCTATTCATGTTGTTTATTAACTAACTACACTGGTTAGTTAACCCCCGTATAAACCCTTTGTTTACTCTCACTTTAAGAGTAAGATACCCCTAGAACAACCCGTAGAGCCAATCCTTTAGAAATTACACCAACTTTTTTATTTCGTTACACCTTTACACCTTAGCCTACCTTGTTAGATTAAGTTTATTTTACAGTTGCTAGTTGCTTAATATGTAAAGTATGTATTTCCCGAGTCTTGTGTCAATTTTGGTACTGTTGGAAGAAATTTGCACATCGCAAATGGGAATATATAAAGTAGTCAAAACTTATGTATTTTTACTACCATCGCAATTAATGGTACGTCCGAAGAATGAAGAATTATCGAAGGAGTTATCCGAAATTATTATGATCGTGAAGATGGTAAAACTACTCTGAGTTTCGTATAGAGTTAGATGTTTGAAAAAAAATTGAAAAAATTAGAAAATCACAACAAAAAAGAGAAGGAAAGTTTGAAGATAATCGTTTCGCAACTGCCGAAGGAATTACATGAAGGATCGATTATTCGTTGATACAAATCAATGATGTAGAGTATTGTATAAAGTGGAAGATATCACCACCTACCTTGTAAAGAATGTAAAGTATGGGATGATTGGGAAGTTGATCATTACGAGAACGCCAACTTAGGTTGTTGTTTTTAATCTATGATCAAGACGTTTGTAAATAGTTGTGTCTTTATCATGGTAATGGTCGAGAAAAAGTGTCTAACAACTTGTATCTTAGATTTAATCTATTTGTTTTGTAATTTTTATTTAACAACAATTTATTTCCATTTCCTAATCATTAACCATGGGTTTTACGCGAATGAGGATTTGTACGAGCGTGCATTTTTATTCCGTGGTTACGGCCATGTATGCATGTCTCAGCTGACTTGTTGGTTTATTACTATTGGTGAAAGTTAGAAGATTCCTACCCTATATTATTCTTCACCCTAACCGTTGGTTAAACTCGAATGAGTATGTGATCGAACACACATGTCTATTTCATCGTTACGGCCATGTATGTATGCTTTAGCTGCCTTGTTAGAGTAGTACATGTGGTGAAAGATTGTAGAATGGTCAACCCTAAGCCTTATCATACAAACCCATATTTACCTTTATAAACTTGTTACTCCTTAGCTCTAGTGGTGGAGATGTGTATCCTTGCTAAGCTTATGATAGAATACTCGTCACGACCGAGTAATTGAGTGAATTAGTTAAATGTTACCACATAGATTAGTTGAGTGATTTGAGCATTTTCATCTTCCTATTTTGTAAGGTGTTTGGTTGTGTACTTGTAATAGATCAAGTAAATGCTTAACGAAAATTATCATTAGGGACACATTTTTAAAAACTTCTAAAGGCTACTTGAGGACAAGTAGGATTCAAGTGGGGGGATATTTGATGACATCAAATAACGTCTATTTTATAGCATCATTTATCCTATGTAATTGACTCATTTTGTATGATTATTGCAAAGAATTGTTACTTAATCGTTTGTATTTGAGAATTGCAGTAATTATGAAGTACTTGGTGAAACTTGACTAAAAGGCACACATTCTAGAGCTTAAACGAAGATTACTGTTCTAACAACCAATACGCCGTATCCATCAAGGAAGATACGGTGTATATGTGCCTACACTCACCAAAGACCACAAAGGAAACATGATCAATACGCCATATCCAGAGAAGACCAATACGCCGTATTAGAGATATAGTATGTGAATATTCTGGAAGATATCAAACGTGGTCCCTACTCTAAGAAACCCTAATACGTCATATCCAAGATATCGGATATGCCGTAACTAACCGACTCCAGACCCTATAAATAGAAAACTCAAAAACGAGTTTTAAGTGTGCTAAATCATATTCTTGATACCTAAACTACAAAAGTTGATTTTCAGAGGAGAAAAAAAGCAGAAGAGGTCTTGCAACGCTATCCAATCCATAAGAGACAACGTGTAATTTCTTATACTTTTGTAATCGTTCAGTTTTTGGTATCATTCGTTAACTCGATTAGTTTACCTTGGCTAAGCCATTACTCTTGTATTAATTATGATGTTTGAAGGCTAATACCTTTGGGTATTAGCCATTATTATGAAGATCTAAATGTTTGGTTTTGTTTATATCTTGATTGCTTGATTTATCGTTGTATGCTTGTTTATGTTTATCATTTTATACTTGTTTATGTGCTTTAATATGCGACCAATTATTCAACTAGATCTAGTGATACAGACTAAGTAATCTAGATGCCAGGATAGCTCTCCATATAGTGATTAATACATCTAGACCAATAGGATCACGATTAACGACCTATCTTTGCCTTTTGATTATGAGCTTAGTTGGACCGGTAGGTGACCCTTGGGATCAACGAGTACGTTCTAATTAATTGGTAAAGATTGGGTTAGTAGACTACTACTGTATAAATAGCCCTTAAGCAGTAAGTGGGTAAAGTCTCAATGAGCTAGGGTTTAACAAGATCACCATTGCTTTAATCCCTAAGATAGATTATAATCAAAAAATAAGGATGCTTTATGCGAATGCTTTAATTGTGACAGAATTAATGTGTCTAGGTATTAGGATGAAGTCCCGCCTAAGTCTTAAGAATGATATACCACCTCGAGATAAGTAATCATTGCACTGAATAAACAAACCAACTTCTAAGCGGATTAATGATGGCTAATACAGTTTTCTATTATAAGGCTTGACCGCTCTTTTATCTTCTGTTAATTTGCTTGTGTGGGTTAAAGTGTCTTAAATTGATTGTAGTCACCACCAAACTCGTGACAGTCTCTCAAACTAAACCCTCCCCCCCCCCTTTAACTTGTTAGAATTAAGATTAGAACTAACATAGGATTAGCACAGGTTTGACTTAGATTAGAATTAACTTAGATTGGTAAACCAAAGTACTAATAAATTGAAAGATTTAACCTCGCTTCAAGTGTTCGACACCCTACTTACCTCGAATCTACCCCCGACCGGGTACACTGCCTGTTAAATTGTTGTTTTTAGTTAAGTCGGCAAAATATAAATTTAAAACTTGAATCATAAAAATATACACCACACGACACATCACTAAGTCATGGGTGATTTGCATATATTCACTGTCATATTGCACTATTGTCCACTGTTTTGAGATATTGGCACAGCTTTTGGTTTAAGGTCAAACCTACGAGCTCACCAACATTATTGCTGACATTTTCGAGTATCATTTTTAGGTGTGTCAATTAAAGGTATGTGAATGATGTTGGAAGAGAAAAGATGTAAACCCAAAGGGATTGGGTCAAGATGGGTTTTGTTTATTTTATTGTCAAGTCTTAACTTGTAAAATTAATATAAACCCAAATTTCTTTTCTTGTAAATTGTAAAGTGTATGATCTTGTATCTTGTGCGATAAAAGTTATCATCGCATCCTGTGTTTTCGTCACTGACGGGGTGTGACAGATTGGTATCCAGAGCCAAGGTTATAGAGAATGTTGGTTTTTATAAAATAAAATAAAAATGCAACTATAACCAAAGTGAAGTCTGTTTTTAGTAAAACCTCAAACATAACGAAAGTCAACTAGCCCAGGGCAGTTCATGGTATTTCCTAAATTACACATAGCCTGATCAATTATGCTTAATTTATGAAGGACTACGAAATGATGGGGTTAGTTTTCTAAAGTTATGTTAGAGGAAGGAAGGGATGTGTGAGTAATGAGATCACCTGAAAATGATAGGATGTAAAATGATTAGAACACTTGTAAGTGTTAAGTTTAAGAGCATATTGATTTTAGGATTGCCATGCTACCTTAGTAGTAGTAGTGTGCGATGTCTTAAGAATGTAGGTAAAATTATTGCGGGTAGCGATGTTGATTGATTGATGTTGGTCGTGCTTGCCTTAGAGTAGTGCATGTTGCCTTGAGAGTTTTAGTGGAAATGTCGCAGGTAGTGACATGAATTATGGGAATGCTCTTTGTGGATTATGTGATCTATGTGATGACTAGAAGTGCCTATTTGGTATCGAACCTGGTCGGTGTTTATTTGTTGTTCGTATTTTTCCTGATATAAAAATATATATATATATATATATATATCTTAAAATATTATATATATATATATATATATATATATATATATATATATATATATATATATAAGGATATATATATATGTCTATACGGTTACGAACGTCTAATTTTGAACGCTATGATGATTTATATATGTAAGCATAATGTTACTGTTAATTTCGATAATGATATTTTATGAAATATTTATACCCTTCTTATCATGTTATCACATGATGTCTACCTCAGTGTTTGTTGACCTAGAGATTTCCACCCAGGCTGACGGAGATTAGATCCCCCAAGTGCCTGTACCATTTCCTAAGGATCCCTATGAGGCTATTAGGCATGCTTATTTAGTTGAGACGGACACTGAGTCTGAACCTTTTGAGGACCCTGTTGAGACTGAGACACCAGAGTTACCCCATACTGTAGCATCACCCACTTCACTACCTAATAGTACGCCACCCACACGTCATGTTGAAGAGTCAGAGGATTTTGACACATCCGGTGTGAGATCCGCGTCATCGGATTTCACCGCGCCACTTTCACCAGATCACCCACTTACCCATACTTCACCCACCTTGGTTCCATTTCTCCGTAGGACCGCATATATGGCCATGCGTGTTCCACCTACGATGTCACCTAACCTCTCTGCCAGTATAGCAGAGGTGGCAGCTATGTCCGATTTAGCATTCCGTAAGAGTTTTAAGTCCTCTTACGAGACTTCACCATCAGCATCACCACCAGACCTTCCTTCACAGAAGTGTTCTCGGGGTACATCTGAGTTAGTAGAGGATGAGGAGGAGGAGGATGTAGAGGAGAGTTCATATTTTGATAGTGAGAGCAATGACGCAGAGGATAAGGGTCCTACTGTAGAGGACAAGGGTCTTACTGCAGGAGATGAGGGTCTTGCTGTAGGGGACGGGGGTCCCGTTATGAGAGTTGAGAGTCTTGGTTTAGGAGGGGATGTGGCTATACTTGAGGGTCAGCAGCGAGCAACCTCGGTTATGGAGACAGCCGTAGGTGAGCCTCTAGGATTAGGTTATAAGGCGTTGAGAAGCTGGGAGATAGCATCAAGGGAGGGCCAGATGCCTAGCTTATTCGAGGTAGGTCAGGGTTCTGGATCTGTACTAGAGCCTGAGAGAATAGAGAGATTGTCAGCACTTAGGCAACCCATACTTACTACATGGATAGACCCAGAGGATGGTAGGGCTTACATTGATGTTCCTGCTTACCCACTACCAGCACCACCTGTTCAGACACCGCCATCTCCTGAGTGGTCGTCTAGTTCACTTCCAGTTTCTCCAACACCTTCTATCGTTCCTTCGTCTATTTCATCACCCATGATACCACTGACCGTTCCACCGCTTGTAGCTTCACCCGCTACGGTTGAAGCTGAGGGGTTTTTAACTAAGTTGGGAGCCCATGTTGAGATGAAGGGAGGATTGATTCATGATCATACGGTACAATTAGGGGAGCTATCACCTGCTTTGTTTGAGAGGTATGATAAGGATATAGGGGGGTTGTTTACTAGGTCAAGGGTAGTCAGGGATGAGATCTTCTCCTAGATATATCGACTTAGGAGCCTAGAGCATGAGCAGGAGAGGGTTACAGTGACTTTAGGAGTGATTTAGAGACCAGTATTAGCCCTGGAGTCGCAGGCAGGTCAGACAGATGCACAAAGAGAAGCTCTGTGGCATGCCATTAGTGATACACAAATGGAGAACCGAGAGTTGCGATTACAAATCACAGAGGAGAGGCGTGCACGATTGGATTTGGCTGAGATTGTTGATAGTATGAGGAAAGGGCAGGATCCTAAAGGAGATGTGTAAGATGTATGAGGTTTGGTTAGTAGTTTGTGTATATCACTAAACCGAGTAGTGTCAGTTAGTGTCAGTATTATGACTAGAAAAGTTTTTTTTAGTAGTGGTAGTTATGACAAATCCTTATTAGTCGTTAGATGATTTGTATTGTAATCATTTTTATGATAGTGAAGGAAATTTTGTTTGATATTTTTTTGTGATTAGCAGTATTTTTGTGTTAGCATCGGTTGGATGAATAAGATCAGCGCTGGTGAGCATAGTTACCTGTGCGTGGTTGTGTTACGATTAGTCGCTCATGTTAGGGCGGACACCCATTCCTTGTGAGTGTTAGTGTACGATTTAGCTGGTATATTCCGTAAACTTGAAATATATTCAAGTTGTTCGATTATACCGTTTCGTTAGAAAGGCTAATAGGAAGGTGAGAGTCCGTGAATGGTCACGGGGAAAGTTGGAAGGAATTGTAGTGAATCAAATTTGAAACCTGATCATACTTTTTCTTATGTAAGCTTTTGAGAGGTATCTTGACCTATCTAAGTGAAGTGAGATTTAAGGTACTCGATGAGTAGGTAAGATTTGGAAAAAGTTTAAGGCAAATAATGATGAGGTTTAGACAATGAAATGGTCTTCCTAGAAAGGTAGAGCCTCGAGTGTTTAACCAAGTAAGGTTTACTTGGGGATCTTGAGTGAGTGTTGGCCAAAGAGCCGTAGATTAACCATGAGAAAGTGCAGGAATTGGACTGTGGAAAAACTTAGTCTTTAGAGGAATCGGAAGAAACCTTGCTTGAAAAGACTAAACCCTAGTGATCTGATGTGATACGTTGAGGAATGGAATTTCCTGTCGATGTTGTGATTCAGTGATTTGAGATGAATTTCAGGGCGAAATTCCTTTAAGGGGTTAGACTGTGATAACCGGTAACTTTTCTAGGGTTAAGTATTATAAAATATTATAATTTCGTACTTTGAAGTCTTTCGACCTTGTCAATTTTCCCGATGAAAGCTGAAAAGTTGACTTCAGTTGACTATTTTGCGTAAAACGGTTACAGTTTAACCGGGATTTTTGGAGGATTCTTGAATTTTGGGAGAGAATCACTTTTGATTAGTCTATCCATTTCGGAGTATTATGTTGGTAGTTTAAATAATTCCGGGAAGCTTTCCCGTGATCCCCAAAAATCGTAACGCAACGCGTACCGGCATGACAATTTATTTGAGAATAAGTTTAAGTGATTCGAAAATGTGTAATGAGCTCATTTATTTAATAAATTCATGATTTTGAAAACGTTGGTTTAAACGTAAATCGTTGGTGTGTGATTCGAAAGTTTTTAGAAAAAGGTTATTTTCGTAAAATTCGGTAAGAAGACTGTAACGGTCGTTAAAGTGTAAATTTTGAGCAAGTCGATTTTGACAAAGCTTATTTTGGGAATTAAATTGTTTTCACACTTGTGAGGATGGTTCGGTTGAGTTTTAAACAAAAATTTATGTTTTCGTTCCTGACCCGGCCGACAGCATCTAAATAGAATTTTTGTAGCAGATTAAGGTGATATGTGTCGTATAAATAACCTAAATTTATAGAAAAGTGATTTTAAACGCAATGGGAATATTAATTAAACTTGGGTAACATTTTAAATCATCAAACTTTGAGATTTTAAGTGATCCCGACACGAAAAGAAGAACCCGAACCCCTCCTAGGATCCCAATTCGAACGAGATAGGCTATAGGGGGCAAGATGGCTATTTTCTAGCAATGTTGTCTCAACCTAGTACTCATATATTCTTTTCACCACCTCAAACCATAATTCATGCATTCATTTTAAAATCAAACACAAAAAATATCTCTCTTCTCTCTCTCTCTTTGTATTTTCGGACGAGCTCCAAAACAACAAGAAACATTGATTTTTGAAGATTACCAAGAACACGGGGTTAAAAGATCGATAGTGGGTCGTTATTAGATAGATACGGGTTATAGAAAAAGGTTTTTGGGTCTCTTCCTCTTGCGTCAAAAAATGAACCGAACTCGCCAAAGTTGTAAGTTTTCTAAATTTGATTCAAGTTGTACTGTTGTGCGCTTGCGTTGAGATTATTTATGCGTTGAGTTTCAGATTTGTGTAGTTTGCATTATTATTATTGAGGTGAGTTGTCGTAGCCCCATTTTTCTATTGTTTTTCCGTTGGGGGAAAATGATACTCAAATGTGTTTTGAACTATTTTCTTTTGAACTGTGCGAAACGTGGTTTTGTTTTTAGGACAATTATGTGCTTATGATTGCTATGTGAATATATGTGATGTAACTTTACTTGCATGTATTGTGTTTGGCATGTCAATAGTTGTGATTTTACTTGTCTGTACTGTGTTTGGCATGGTAAGGGTGATTGGCAAGGAATTTTCATGTCTAGTGTGGTCCTGCCCTAGTATAGTGCTCTAGCTGGTAGGCAATTTAGGTGCGTAAGTGACATATCGGAGTTACGACTCCAATAGCATTGGTATATGTTGTTTTCATGACTAGCGGGGATGCTAGGGCATGGTGATCGACTAGCGGGAATGCTAGGCCTTGTTACATGATTAGCGGAGATGCTAAGTCATGGGTGATTTGCATATATTCACTGTCATATTGCACTATTGTCCACTGTTTTGAGATATTGGCACAACTTTTGTTTGAAGGTCAAACCTACGAGCTCACCAACATTATTGTTGACATTTTTGAGTATCATTTTCAGGTGTGTCAATTAAAGGTATGTAAATGATGTTGGAAGAGCAAAGATGTAAACCCAAGGGGATTGGGTCAAGATGGGTTTTATTTATTTTATTGTCATGTCTTAACATGTAAAATTAATATAAACCCAAATTTATTTTCTTGTAAATTGTAAAGTGTATGATCTTGTATCTTGTGCGACGAACGGTATCGTCGCATCTCGTGTTTCCGCCACTGATGGGGTGTGACATAGTAATACATTGGTTCTCGGTAACTCCAATCAAACGCACAAAGAAGCGGAGAATCAGGTCAGCGCGAAGCATATTAAAAATCTGGATTCTTTAGGAATGTCCGCCTTAAACTTCTCTTATAGTTTGTTCTAGTGGATGAGTTGTACTTCCCAATAATTCATAACGTCTAGTTTTTAAATTAATCTTGAAATCAAGTTTCATAGTTTAGAGTCTGATTAGTTTTCTCAAAAAAACACGTTTTCCACGAAACAAATAGCAGGTCACAATGAACATGTATTAGGCGTGTAATTAATAGACCGGTTTTAATATCATCTTTCTTTTTAAGTATTAGTTCGTATTGCATACATATTAGGCGTGTAAACGAGTAATCAAGTAAAAATATGCACATAAGCAGACAAATATTAAAGATGACATTAAATAAACAAGTAAACATGTGTAATCCAAGTTCTCAAGCTAGTCTTCGCTAAATGGAGAACCATAAGACCCTCGTTAGGTTTTCATTAATGTGCCTAGATCGCCTCATTCATCACAAACGTGATTGAGTAGGTCTTATGGTCGGAAAAGCAAATAAAATCAAACTAAAATATTTAAAAGATCTAGTTTCCAAAAAATAGAAGATTTTATTACCATAAATAAAAATCAAGATCTTTTAGATATATAGTGTGATTATCATAATAAAAAAGAAACTAATCTACTAAATTAACTATTTAATTTAAATTCCTTTTTAACCTATATTAACAATTAATAGTTTTCAAGATCTAGATCTAACATATTTTATTTAATTATGGCAAGGATTTGCATAATCTTTGCCATATTTGCAAGAAAACAATAAATAAAATATAAAACGCAGCAGATCAAGCATCTGAATTAAATCTAGGCGTGTACAATTCAAGACATGATATAATTCAAAACGTATAACCCTAATGGCAAAACGAGTTGACTCGTGATGCCACTGTTAGGATTTAACAAACTAGGTAACTAGTTTAGCTACGAGTACGCAACAGAATGGATCTAGTTTTAGCACACAGATTAACACATAATAAAGAGTAGTAAACATACCTTTTGCTATTGATCCTGAAAACGAGTTAGCAGTTAAATTACCGCCTCTACGGTTGCTCACACAATCACGTCAATGGAACACGCCAAGTTGTCTAGCCTTGACTTCACGAACAAACATCACGTGTTAAATCGATTCCCAAACGCACCCTTGTAAGCTCTTGTAATCGAAAACCAAACAACCCTTGAAGCTTGAACCGAAATCGCCTAAAAACCCTAATTAGGATTTTAACCTAATTCGGTTAGACCGAATATCAAGAAAACCAAAAACCTAAGTTGGGTTCTTGATGTCGTCAAGCTAGAAGAGCAAATCAAACACCCTTGAATATACTTGCTTTGTCGAACAATGGAGAATCAAGAAAACCGAATAACCCTTGAGGGTTTTGATCGAATTCGGTGAAGGGAAAGGAACCGAAAACCCTTGTGGGTTTGAGGTTCGACCGATTTAGGGAGAGAGGAGAACAAGGAAGATCTTTAGGGATTTTTAGGTATTGTGAATGAGTGAATTATGAGGTCTAGGGTGGGGGTTTATATAGGCTCCTAACCCTAGTCCTTGTCAAACAAGATAACCTCCACTTCAATCCTTATCATAATACACTTTCCTTATCTCCTAATTGGAATTAAACACCCTCCATCTAGAAGCCTTAGGGGCCGGCCACTATTGGTGTCCCCCCAGGGTTCGGGTTTTGTCCAATTAAGCCCATTGGTTTATTATTTAAAAGTTCGTTAAGTTAGTTATACAAGTAACGTAAACTAACGACTATTTAAATATTTATCGTGAAGTATTAAACGCATTCTTCATGTATTAACGTGTGTGCCCCCAATAGGCTCACGTATTTCTAACGTATAAACGTGGAACCAACTACCATATTCCAATAGATTTTTCATTCTTACAGAAGTTCACATATAGCAACAGTTAACTACCTAGGAACGTGTGTACCTTCTAATAGCATATGTATAATGCAACTCAATATACACAACTCACACCACTGATTATTATATGTTAGCTCTAAAACACTTGTAGACTCGTCAACAAAAAAACCTATACGTAATTCGTTATCATGCCTAAAGTTTAATAAATGACATATTGGCATCAAAACTCTTACAGCTGTAGAATCACTAATTTCATATTTCTATTATTTCAATTTTTAAATCATTAACCTAGCAATCGTTCACTAAATTAATAGGAGTACTAAATTGTGAGCAAACAAACCGCATAGGTTTTTCGTATTAACAAAACTAAATGAGGGCCGGTACGAC
>BQNB010005589.1:79207-101477 GCA_026074375.1 Tanacetum coccineum
GTAATTTATAAATCATAAATAGTATAACTTATATATTTATATGATTGGCTTCATATTTAAGTTTATTTTACAGATTCAAACTCATTTTAGTACATCTTTTGATTATACTTATACATATGTACACTTTAATACATAAAGATTATTGTTACAATTTCGGACTGAAATTTCACTTTTACTATTTTTAACGCCATTTACAAACCGTAAAGAGATTGTTGACTATTCAATTGATTCAGAATCTACATAACTTTAGCTACAACCCATAGTTTTCACTTTTTAAATGGTTCAGTTTGTAAATGTGACTTTTTACATAATCTGTAGAGCATGTCCAGAGTTGACTAGTTTTAGTGTTTTGATCATAACTCATTCATTATTTATCCTCTAGTAGTGATCCAAATTGCCAAATGTTCATAAGAGAATTATCTATGACCTCATGCTATAAAATCTAACCTCAAACCTTCTGAGAATTATGGAATCTACTATTCATTACAGCCTACAAATTTTATACTTTTCTCACTAGTTTTAATGGTCATTTTAGTTAGATTTGTCCTAGTTCTATGCTTGCATTAACACTTATATTTCTTGATCATCATACATCATACATATACATATACATTTGGAAATCAAGAAAAACATAACAAGAAACCATTAAACTTTTACCACAAAAAGTCTAAAAAGATCACAATGATCAAAATAAAAACAAGGATTAATGAAAGCTTCAATTCTAGTCTTGTTCCTCACCCAAAAATACTCTTGACCACAATTTTCTTTACCCAAATGACTTTATAAAAACCCTTATAACTTCAGCCCCAAAGTGTACAAAACCTTCCTTGAAAACCCTTTTTAATCACTTCCAAAGTATAAGAAACACACTAGGTAGTCATATTCACTAGTGTGGTTGTTATTTGATCTTCAAAATTTTATAGAATGCGTGTGTGTGTTATTTTGGTTAAAGTGGCCTTTTATATGTTTAGAGTAACATTGTCAAATGTATAAACATGAGGCAAGATTAATAACCAAGGGACACCTCATCCCTTGGTTGATCCGCCCCTATGGGGTGTTAATTTAGTGGGGTGAGTTGTTTAACTTGCCCCATAATTTGTAAATACGGGTATTATCAAAGTCCGATATTTAAAAAGGTACGCTACGTAAAGATTTTACGAAAAATACGATAAATACGCGTAACATGAAAAATAAAAATGAATGTAATAAAATTATTTCTATGGCATTTTAAAAATATAAACTTCGATGCTTAACGTAGAATTCGTCAGTTCTTTGTAAACGTCACATAAATTACAAATGTAAGCCCTAATTCTCCCGGTTAGTCGTGAGTTCATATCTCAACATAAAAATGAAAAATATAATTAATACTCGAGAATAAAATAACGACCTAAATTTGACGGATTGTCACATTGTGACTGACTTATGAATATGCCACGAGGAGATTGATGAACTTGAAGTACAAGAAAGAACTTTAGTTCACCCATCATCGACATTTCAAAATTATTTTTCATTAGATTCGCAAAACGTTTTGAAAAATCTGGATTTGTTGATCCAAAAATAATGTTTTCAACATTTACTTGAACAAGTAATATGTCTTCCCCGTGACGTCGTGTGAACAAAGTTGGGTCAATAATACCTTTAGTGAACCCATGTTGAATTAGGAAAGAAGACAATTTGTCATACCATGCACGAGGTGCTTGCTTAAGACAGTATAGAGTTTTTTTAACCTGTAGACTTGATCTGGAAATTCTGGATCAATAAACCCTTCAGGTTGGCTGACATAAACCTCCTCTTTCAATGGACCATTGAGAAAAGCCGTTTTGACGTCCATTTGTGTCGGTAACCCTCTATCACTTCACTTCAATAAGATTAACAAGAAAATTAGGAAGAATGTAGAGAGAGAATCTAGAGAGAGAAAGTTAGAGAGAAAAATGGAAAATGGATGATTAACTTGAAATGTTACAAATGAACCAACAAGAACCAACCTCAGCATCACACTTATTCTTCCAGAGCCATTTGAGAGCAATAATATTCTTTCCTTCTGGTCGTAAAACGAGTTCCCAAACTTGTAGTCTCTCAAATTGATTCAACTCATCTTGCATGGACTCAATCAATATGTGTTCGGCTCATAGCTTTCTTTATATTCTTTGGTCGATAGGGCTGGACGGTTTAAATGCATACATGCATATCTCGAAATTCTGTTTTAAAGCTTTTGAAGAGTCTATTTCGGTTTTGGATGGTCACAATACTTGTCTAGAGGATGATTCTCTTTATCCAATGTGAGTTGATGGTTATATACTTGGTGGAAATTCTGCACATTTGATGGTTCTAGATCTGCCGTAGAGGATTCAATTTTCTCATGACTTGAAGTGTTATATGGAACAAAATCCAGATTTCTATTAAAATTAGCAGAATCTTCTTGATTAAATTCATCAGCGTTTGTCAAAGAAATTAGAGAAGTTTGTTCGTCATGTGTAGTTTCAATAGGAGGAACTTCATGTTCATCAACAATGATTGAGGATGTGGAAGGCGAGTCTTTATGAAATTGACTCAGTTGTGCAGCAGAATTAATGGATGTATCAAAAGACCTATTCTCAAAATATTCTTCAAACATTGGACCGAACAAATTATCCAAATCATCTTTAGATGGAGTATTCACTGTGTCTGTTGATGAAGTATTATTATTGAATCGTTGGAACACGGGTTCTAAACTGTCATGTTTAGAAGCCATAGCTGTAAGCTCGTCAAACATAACATGAATGGTTTCCATAATCTTTTTGGTGCGTCGATTATAGATTCGAAACCCTCTTGATGTTTCCAAATAACCAATAAAAACCCCAATGTCTGCTTTTGGATAACACAATGAGCCAAACACATGAAAATACTCAACATTCGGCTTTCATCCGCGTAATAGCTCATAAGGTGTTTTGTTATGTCGTGTATGAATGATTGATCGATTTTAAGTAAAACAAGTTGTAGCCACTGCCTCAGCCAAAGAAATTCAGGTAATCGAGAAAAGATAAGCATTGTTCTAGCAGCCTCAACAAGAGTACGATTACGTCTTTCAACCACTCCATTTTACTGAGGCGTACGAGCCGTTGAAAATTGTTGCATGATGCCTAAGTTTTCATAATGAGCTTTAAGAGTTGCATTTTTGAATTCAGTACCATTGTCAGTATGAATCTTGCAAACTTTGGCTTTATAATTCAGTTGAGCTTGAGTAATGAATTTCTTTATATTTTCTGGAGTTTCGTCTTTCAAATGAAGAAAGTAAACCCATGTATATCGAGAATAATCATCCACTGTCACAAGAATATACTTCTTTCCATTAATCGAAGCTACCCTTATTGGTCCACATAAATCCATATGAAGTAATTCTAATTTGGAGTGATTATTTGGAACCAATTTGAGTGGATGAGAAGCTTTCTTGCTTTTTTCTTTTTCTCAAGCAGAACAAAGGTGGTCCTTTCCATATTTGAACTTTGGAAGACCATCAACCAAGTCAAGTCTGGTAAGATCGTTTATGGTTCCGAAATTAAGATGTGAGAGTCGACGGTGCCATAACCATGACTTTGTCAAAGTTGCATTGGACATCAGACAAACAGTGGAAGAAGCAGCCATGTCAGAAATGGAGATAGTATACAAATTAGATTCGCGTCCTCCTGTGAGCAAATCATCTCCTTCTAGATTTCGCACGTAACATGTCTTGGAACGAAAAGCCACTTCTAAATCACCATCACAAAATTGCCCAATGTTAAAGAAATTATGTCCAAGACCTTCAACATAATATACATGACAAATAGTGATATTGCCCTGTATAGAATCGCCATAGCCTGTGATTGCTGCAAAATTATCATTTCCAAAGTGAATGGTGCCTGTAAATTTTTCAATAAAATTTCTCAGCAGTGATCGATCACCCGTCATATGCTTTGAACAACCAATGTCAACAATCCACAGAACGATCTGGACTACCTGCAACACAAGAAGAACCAACACATGGACAAGTGGGAAATTTGACTACCTATTTCTTAACAGAACCCAATAGTCTCTTAGATGAACGAATATTATGAACATTCAGAGTTGTGTTAACGGGAGACCAAACAACATTTGGTTGTGATTCAAACCACTTTTGCCAAATTCGACTTGTTCGAATTTTGTTCTTCATGTATATGCTTAAAGAGTTATCTCTCAAATTTCGTTTCTTTGTCTTAGAAGCACTAGAGACCTTATGTTTAGCTTTTGAGGCACTTCCTACATCAATCTTAGGTTTGGAGACTACAGAAGTAGTATCTAAAGACTTAGATTGTGTCAACTTCTCAGAAAACCTAGTCTTAAGAACTACATAAGTAGTGTCTGAAGATTTTGGTGTTCTAGAATTAGTGGATAAGGCTCTACGAACATTCGAATGCACATTCAATTTATATTTTGCAAGACATTTATCATGACATGGAATAAGCACATTTTGCATACAAGAAACACATAACAGAGTTTTTGCTTTATCAGCGTTTGCAACATTAACATCATTTACATTCTCTTTGTTTGAGATAACAGTTACAAATGTCTTATCTGTTTGCTTATTTTTCCTAACATAAACTGGTACTTCTTTGCCGAGTTTCTTAGAGTTAGCTAAGACACGTCTTGACATACCTACAAGGAATTTTTATTCATTTGGTCTTCTAACGACTAAGTGCAGCAATGCATTCCTATAGAAGATAACACCACGCTTAGACCCGTTAGTTTGATGAGAATCTTGTGTTGACAATCGATTGGACATCCAGGTGCTCATAGACATGTTCTTGGTTGCTGGTTTTGAGAAATGATGTGCCCCTCTTTTATTTGTCAGGTGAAGTCTGTAAAGTGACTGTTTTTGACACTACATGTTTTTCTTCAGTTTTTGAAACAACCGTTTTCTTTTGAAAAACTTGTTTGTTTATCGGTGTGACGCAAAAAAGATTTTAAGAAACATTTGTCTTGTCAAACTTAGTATTTACAGACTTACCTTTTTCATCAGTTTCCAATCAAGTTTTTATCTCAAATATGGCTCAGTAATTACAAGGATACAGATTCTATGCACGAATAGTCACCAATATGCAATAGTTTTCTCAAAGACATTATCAAATAAATTCATCTATTCTTTTTGATATTGGAAACCATGTCTTTTTTATGAATCGAAAAGCTTTTTGATATTCTTAATTTACATGTCTCGTTTCTTTTATCAAAAGATTGCACTTGAAACTACCAAAGACATGTTCTTCATTTCAAGTTTTCCTCCATCTATTGAACTCCAAGAGTAATCAAGAGGATTTGTGTTTTTACATTATTCATAGTTTGACACCCATTTAGTTTTCTTTTTCATGTTGTAACTTTAATTCAAAATCAACACTTTGCTTTTGACATCTTTGAACATCTTTTTCAAGAATTTTTATTTTTGCTTGTAAACCCTCTTGAATCTCAATGGAATTCTTTTTGGTTTGTTTAATTTCAGCATGTAAGGAATTATCTATGCATTCATGAGTTAACAACACACTTATTTCTACTTCATGCCCGAGGGATGCTTCTAAAAGTTGATCTTTTAAAAAATCATTTTGCTTCTTTATTTCACAAAGTTTCACTTTCTGAAGACTCAATAACACAATATCTATTAACAATTTTTCTTTTATATCCCTTTGAAATAGTTTCCTAAAGAATTCAAAATAGAACTGCAACTCGTTAACAATCGGTTTGACTTGATCTTGACAAAAATCATTTAGTTGTATTTCTTCAAGAGATGTGTAAAAAATGCTTGCTCTTTTACAATTCTTCTGAATTAACTCAAACAACTTTTGAAAACAACTTTTCATTTTATCCTATTGTATGATCAAAGGTGACTCACTCGGCATTGATGCCGGGACAGAAGAAGTTGCATTTGGAGTCTTGTTAGTTTGAATAAATAAAGATGGAAAATATTTTTGCTCAGCAGAAAGTTCTTTTTAAGGAACAAAGTCTTTATAAAGAGCATTTATTTGTTTGTAATCAATTGTCGAACAATTTTGTTTGTTTGAAATAGCAATTGGATCATTCACGTTTTCTTTTAATTTTTGTTGGCTTTTAGAAGCATCATCAAGAGTGTCCTCAGTATCTCCAGCATTCAAAGGAATTTCTGACTTACTCAGACTAGAGGCAAGATATAACTTTGGACATTGAGAAATTGCTTGCTTGAGTGTATAAGGATTTGGGTACCCCAAACCATGTTTTAATTGCGAATCATACACAGACAATGGCTTTGGTCCAAGCATAAACATTCCTTGTAAGGAATTGCCACGTTTCAATATTAGATCAACATTCTTTTTAAGTCTGGCCTCGAGATCTAGAATAGTGTCATGATAACGATCCTGATTTTCACTCATTTGTCTTTTTAAAATTAAATGAGTCTTTTGAAGTTCCTCATTTTTCCACTTGTAATCAGTGACAGCTAAATCTAATTTATCTCGTTGTTTTTCTAGATCTCGAATGATATCTCAATCACGAACAATTTGAGATTGAGCTTGTTGATTAAAATGTTTTGCTTGTCTATCAGCCTCAAGAAATTTGTTGAGATAATTGTTATCCCCTTTGATGTTTTCCAAAACCCGAACCCTTTCCTTATACAACTCAAGCTGACTAGTCAAAGTCGTGTTTTGTTGTTGGACTTTTTGAGCAAATAATTGTTGTTTCTCAGCTTCCTTATATGCATTTCTAGCTAGTTGCTCTAACGCATATAGGTCAGGAACATGTGTATCTTTTTCAACACTGCCACTATTAACATTTCCATTGGGTTCGTCAAATATAATATTGCTATCAATTTGATCATCACCAATGGTACTGTTAATAATTTTAGTATGAATTGGATACATTTGTTCTTTATTCTCATTGATGGATGAAGATTGTACCTCACTTATAAATGCAGAATCATAGCTTGGCCCAGCATCAGAAGTATTATTAGCTGGATGAATCCTGGCCATTAAGCATATGTTTGCACTGAGTTCTTTAATTTCTTCCATCCTTGAAGCATCAGAAAAGAGGAAATCATTCTGTTCATCGGTAAGAATTACTCCAGCTTCATCCTGTTTTGCTAGCAACATTTGTTCCATGAAGTATTTCGAATCACGAACTCTTGGCTTTGGACAATTCCTAGCATAATGTCCTTTTCCACTACAGTTGTAGCATTGAACAGTTGAAGTATTTCCTGAAGACGAAGTTCGAAGAGTCCTTTGAACATTTCCGGTCTCATTTTGAGCATTAGATCCCTCAACAACTTCCTCTTGAACATAAGCTCGTCTAGTATTTCTTCCAGTATTACCAGAGTTCCTGCTTTGAATATTCACCCTATCTCCTTGAATAATTGCTTGGTTTCTGGTGTTGGATGAAGTACGAAGACGATTATTTGTTGGATTAGAGAAATTTTGAGTAATGGCTCGAGCAAGTAACAACATTGCAGAGGCTAGAGGATCTTCAGAATTGGTTTGAACATCATCCTGCTGGTACTCATCGTCATAATCAACCACAGACGTAGGATGCGTTACATAATAAGATGAGGTATTTCTGGAAGATGAACCCGTGTGTGCTACTAGAGCCAAAGGATCATGAGACTTTTCTAACTTCTTTGCCCGTGATGCATTAACCAGTTTCTTGAATTGCTAAAGGTAATCAAAGAGATCATCAAACGAATCCACTGTCAAACGTTTAGCAAGACGAACTTGGGTGACATATTTCAACCATTCCGGTTGCAAGCTATTCAGGAACTTTGTGTTAACTGTGACAATTGGAAAAATCATTTTATTTCGTTCCAAATCATTCATTAACTGAGCAAAGCGGTTGTAGACAGAAACAAGTGCTTCCCCTGGTTCAGCAACAAACTGATCAAATTCGTTCGTAAAACGAGTTTCTCTGTCAACTTGGTTTTGTATAGTGCCCCTCATCAGACGTTCAACTCTTTTCCACATTTCCTTGGCCGTAGTGCAAGCATCCACAGAGTTGTAAATTTCATTTGGAATAGAAAGTAGAATCAGATTCATGAGCTCTCATAGTGCTATTAATTCATCACCTTGTAAATCTTCTACTGTCTCGTGTTTTTATCAGTGTTGGTAATGATTCGAACTGTAGGAACAAACATTTTAACTGATCAAGGACTTCAGCAATTGGTGTTGATCCTTATTCTTGATATATTTCTTTAGGTTGTTCTAAGGTTAAATTACCTTGGATAATCCAAAATAACTTGCTGTAGAAATTTGTTTGTATACTAAAGTGTTGCGGAATTTACACATAATACCTAGAAGTATTATGAATAAAAACTATGTAATCATGATATAAACATCGTTATAACCAAACGCTCCAATATTATTAGATCAATAATACGAGTACTCTTCACTAGTACAAGGGTTTACAACCTTGAAGCTTTTCTAAATTGACTTGACAAATATGAAGACTCATAAACTTGTATACGTGTATCTCAACTAATGCCCTAGAGCCTCCTTTTATAGACTAAGGAGTCCTAGTCGGCTTACAATACATTCCTTAGATATCATATTTTTCTAAACATTTTCGTAATCTCTTAAACAATTATATTATACCTATCTTGTACAAAAATATTCAATACTTATCTTTACAAGTATTCTTGTCTCCTAACTATCTTTATCTTTCTTTAAAACCGTCTTATCCTCTTGAACAGTAGTATGTCTTATCTAGCTGTTGTAATCAACAACATAATATTTTTCACCAGCAGTACTAATAACATAAGCAGTAGTAACATTAGGCTAACAGTTCTAATATGTATCTCTTAGTGTACATGTACTAGCAGTCTTAGCATTACTACTAGCTGCAACTAAAATAAAGCTTATATTTCAGTCTTCAACTCTAAGCAGTAGTTAACTTCAACTGATAGCCTAACTTTATTGCTATCAGTACAATTTTATACTAATAGTAGTAACTAGCATGTAACTTTATATACTATGTACTAACTAATTAGGCATAATTTCCATATGTACTGAGCAAGTGTAACTCTAGAATTCCTTAAAGTTCTTTAAAGTCCTAACAATCCTCCCTCAATTGATGTTCATCTCTGAATCTTCAAGATTTCTTTTTTAAAGCTTCTCATCATACAGGAAGATGCATTCAACTTTTATTGAACCTTTTGCTGCTTTACCATATAGCTTGTGTTAGCTGGTAGCTCATTCATTCAATATCAGTTTAAGTTTCTTGTTGCATATTTGTGATTGTGATTGGTGTGAGGGGTTATCTTCTTTTCATCTATCATAAGATGTGATCATTTTCAAACCTTTATATAGTGCACTCAACTTGAAGCAGACAAACTTTAAATAGTCACTTTGTATTCCTTGTAAAAATACTTCCATACTTCTCTCTTTTTTTTTGGTTTTTCAAACATGACTTATTAATCACCCACAACACACTCTTTCAATGTTCATCTTCAGGCCTTGTATCACCATGCTTTGTCTTGACCAATTTCCAAAGAGTCTCCAAGTCTTCTCTATCAATTCCCTGAAGCATCCTGATCATAGAAGAATATCTCTTGGAACTTCCGTCTGCACTTATCAATTGATAATGTACCATTATTCCTTCTTTAAGAAGCTTGTATTCAACAATCACTGGTGGTTTGGTAGCAAGTGGTATAGCATCAATTGATCTTTCATCATCTTTGACTATCATCAGATGCTTTTTTAGCTCAGCTTCATCATCTACATTCCAATCTTCTTCAAGTTCATCAGCTTTGATCATCCTCCATTCTTTGTCTTCTATTGAAGATTATTGTTGTTGCTATTTTCCCTCGCCTTTTCTTACCAAGCATCTTCTTTATGCTACCTTTAGCTTTCTCCTCACTACTTTCTGCTTTCTTTGACTTATCAGATTTCAGTTCATCCTCTGTTCCTTTAGAAATTTCTTCTGTTTCCTTTTTGCTTTTAACTACCTCAGAATCCATAGGAATATTTAAAGTATTTACTCTCCTCATTTCATTATTAAACAACTTATGGATCTCTTTATAGCTCTTGCTCTTTAACGATTTCATGTTTGTATCCACCCATGTTTTGAGATCGGATAGACATAGGATTCCTCTTTTGAGCTTTAGTTGGTGGCTTTCTTTTTTTTCTCTTCAGCTCTAAGCATTGCAAAGTGTTTCTTTCTTTTGTTCATAAGTTCTACAAACAATCTTGATCTTTCTTCAATAGTTATCTCTCCTTGTTCTTCTGTTTGTAGCCTCTAAGCTAACTCAAAATCTGCCTCAATCATAGCTTATGTATTATCCTATGACTCAATCAAAGCTATGTTGGCTTCTTCTTCCTTTTTCCTTGCAAGCCTTTCTTCTTCTATAAGTTTAGCCTCTAACTAAGCTTGAAGATTTCTTGCCAAATCTTCATCAAGAGCAACCTGATCTTTTCTTTTTAGAGGAACTTCAGGCTCAATCATGATTGCTTTGCCTTTGTCTTTAATCATTGAAGGTTGTGATTCTTGTAGAGTTCTGAATTCATTTGGCTCCTGTACTACAACCCCTCTAGCCTTGGGTCTTGTAGTTATTGTTGTTGTAGCAGCAGTAGTAACAACTTTAGGTTTAGCTGCTTTGATTTGAATAAGTGTCTGAGCCAAAGTTATTTCTTCAATAGTTGTAGGAGCATCACTATCTTCAACACTAGTATATACCTCTCTTTCCTTTACACTCTGCTCCTGTTTTTCACCAACTGGCATATCCACATTTACCTCATCACCATGAAGATCATTTGTATCAAACATTCCTTCATTATCTGACCTCCCCTGGGTATCATCAACTAAAGAAACATCAACATCCTTATCATCAACTAAAAATTGTAGCAGTTGGCAAACAATCAGTACCTCCTGCATCTTCCAAGTAAAGATCACTTCTAATGCTTGATTCTGTAATGATCACCTTCTTCTTATCAATTAGGGCTTGTAACTGACGTTCACCATTGACAATGTTTGCCTTTGCCGTTGCCCAAAACTATTAAATGCAAGATGTGTAGATGATAGGATTGACAGTCAATGCATAACGAATCTGATTAGCATTCAGAAAATCAATAATCTCATGAAACCCATCACTTTTAGCGGGTTTTTCCAAGAATGCGACCATGTTGTGAGTATCAGCAAAAGTTAGGGTTGACGTTGTGTTGTGTTTTGATGATCAAAGATGAAATTGAGTTAGGGTTTATGGTTAGAGAGTGTTTGAATGATTGAAATCGAATAAAGAATCGAATGAAACCCTTGATCAAAGTATTTATAGAATCACCCTCAGCAGCATTAACTTGAACTGGCAGCACTAAATTAGGCCTAGCAGCATTAACTTAAACTGACAGCACAATGTTATGCCTAACAGTAGTAAGTAACCCAATAACCTAAGACTAACATCATTAAGCTTTAAGTTACCAGCACTAACTTCAATTTCTTTCCAAAAAGGACTTCTATCATCAATCGATTCTTCTCACAAGCTCTCTTTCTGTTTTTATGCTCACATAATCACTCATTTTTGTTTTTATTCACACATCGCTCTTTCTATTTTTAAGCTCACTTAATCTCTCATTTCTTTTGGCTTACCAAATCACTCTTTCTGTTTTTATGCAACATTTTTGACAGTTTTGTAGAAAGTTCCATCAATTCCAATAGTTTCATACTGTCCTCCCCACTTCCAATTGTGTAACTTCTTGAGAGAGGTGGATCATTGGACTGTTTAGATGCAGTCTCAAACCTAGTTTGAGCATCCACATCCCCCAATATGGTATCTTGGCACCTGGGACCACTACCTGAACCAATTCCATAAGGACTTGATCCATTAAGTGTTGCCCTTGTAACTGACGTTCCCCATTGACAGTGTTTGCCCTTGCCGTTGCCCAAAACTGTTGAATGCAAGATGTGTAGATAGTAGGATTGACAGTTAATGCATAACGAATCTGATTAACATTCAGAAAATCAATAATATCATGAAACCCATCTCTTTTAGCGGGTTTTTCTAAGAATCCGACCATGTTGTGAGTATCAGTAAAAGTTAGGGTTGACATTTTGTTGTGTTTTGATGATCAAAGATGAAATTGGGTTAGGGTTTATAGTTAAAGAGTGTTTGAATGATTGAAATCGAAAAAAGAATCGAATGAAACCCTAAATCGAAGTATGTATAGAATCACCCTCAGCAGCATTAACTTGAATTGGCAGCACTAAATTAGGCCTAGCAGCATTAACTTAAACTGACAGCACAATGTTATGCTAACTGTAGTAACGTACACACCAATAACCTAGGACTAATAGCATTAAGTTTTAAGTAACCGGTACTAGAACTTTAATTTCTTTCCAAAAAGACTTCCTATCATCAATTGATTCTCTCACAAGCTCCTATTTAGATTTTATCTCCAATAATCTCTCAATTATTTTTGCTCACATAATTACTCATTTCTGTTTTTTTTCACACATCTCTCTTTCTATTTTAAGCTTACTTAATCTCTCATTTCTTTTGGCTCACCAAATTACTTTTTCTATTTTTATGCAACATTTTTGACAGTTATGTACACAGTTCCATCAATTCCAATAGTTTCATACTGTCCTCTCTACTTCTAAGTGTGTAACCTCTTGAGAGAGGTGGATCATTGGACTGTTTAGATGTAGTCTCAAACCTAAGTTTTGAGCTTCCACATCCCTCCAATATGGTTATCTTGGCACTATGAGACTCTACTAACCTGAACTCAATTTCCTAAGAAAATTAATCCATTAAGTGTGCCATGGACTGGTCGTATTTTATGTTACCACTGTCCTGCTCTGCTTCTAAGCTAGAAGTAGTAGTGGCAGCCCTTTCCATTCTGTCACCCAACTCCTTATGGACAGCCTCATCACCAACCTTTACAAGGGGACCACTAGACTGAGGTATCTTGGTGTCCCGACCTCTTTTGACATGCCTAGATGTTTTTGATTCTTTTTAACACACTTTTGATATTACATATCCTTCCATTCATGCTTTGAATATTGACATAAGTAGCCTCCCCTCAAACAATGCTTTAAGGGATAAGAATTTGCTCAACAGTTGTAACTTTGGCTCTCATGTCATCCCAACAACATTAACTTTTGCCTGGCAGTAGTAATTTTCTGCCTAGCAGTATTAACAGATGTCTAACAGTATTAACTCTGTCTTCAATAATTATACAACAACATGCCTCTATTCATCACAAGCACACTAGAAAAGACTAGATAGACATGTGAGAATTCATGAGGATCCATATTTATGCATAACCCATGAATAAAAGTTAAAAACTGTTATCCAAAACATTAACTTTCCCTCAACCAATTCTTCAGAGGTGAAGCATTCAACATCAGGTATTCAATATGCTTTACCTGCAAGTGTTAGTCCATAGCCAAAAATACACAATCCAAAGTATTTTCTTTTTGACAGTATTAAGTATGACCAACAGTTTTAACAAGCAGTCTTAAGTATAACTAGCAGTACTAATTATACTTAGCAGTACTAATTGACAAGACTAACAGTACTAATCCTTTACAAAACTTTTACAAAAACATAAAGAGATATAGACATTAAGGATTAAGCATTCCAATACTTGAGACCAAGTACTGAAACCTGCCAGCATCAAAACCTTTTGTAAGAAGATCTGCAACATTATAATCAGTATGAATTTTAACCATTTGTATTAACTTTTTAGCATTGCAATCTCTTATAAAATGATGTCTAATCTCTAGATGTTTTGTTTTAGAATGTTGAACATGATTTTTAATAATGTAGATAGTACTGTTATTGTTAATATTAATGACAGTATTCATGAAATTGTACCCATAATCTAGTAATTGATTTTGAATCCAGAGTACTTGTCCACAACAACTAGCAGCAACCACATATTCAGCTTCAGTTGTAGAGGTGGCAACCATAGTTTGCTTCTTGCACTGCCAAGATATCAATCTGTTTCCCAAAAATTGACAACCTCCAGTAGTAGACTTCCTATCTTGAGTTGCTCCAGCATAATCACTATTAGTATAAGCAACTAGTTCAAATGGAGAATCCCTAGAATACCAAAGGCCTAAAGTTGGTTTGCCTTTCAAATTTCTAAAAATTCTCTTGACTGCTAAGAGATGTGATGTCTTTGGAGTAACTTGAAATCTAGCACATGCACATACTGCAAACATAATATCTAGGCTAGATGCTGTGAGATACATCAAAGACCCAATCATAGATCTATAGAGATGTACATCAACATCATCAACATATCCATCTTTGACTAAAGGCTTTTCAAAGTCAACTGGAGTTGAAGCAGACTTCACATCAGTGTAGTTGAATTTCTTCAAAATCTCAGCTACATATTTATCCTGACTGATAAATATTCCATCTTCCTTCTATTGTACTTGTAATCCTAGAAAGAAAGTAAGTTCTCCCATAGAACTCATCTGAAACTTATCCTTCATAAGCTTCTCAAATCCAGTACACAGATCCTTGTTTGTATAGCTAAAGATAATGTCATCAACATAAACTTGTACAAGCAAAATATCTCCTTTTTGCTTCTTGATAAATAATGTCTAATCAATCTTCCCTCTTTTAAACCCATTGCCCAATAGATAGTTAGCCAAGGTTTCATACCATGCTCTTGGTGCTTGTTGCAAACCATAAAGTGCCTTGACCACCTTGTAAACTTTGTCTGGATGGTCAGGATCTTTAAATCCTGGTGGTTGAGTAACATAAACCTCTTCCTCAATAGTTCCATATAAGAAAGCACTCTTCACATCCATTTGATATACCAGAAAACCCATAAAAGAAGCATAGGCCAAAAACAATCTTATTACCTTAATTCTTGCCATAGGAGCAAAAACTTCTTCATAGTCTATAACTTCTTCTTGTCTATGACCCTGTGCAACTAACCTTACTTTATTCCTAATCACAATCCCTCTTTCATCTTTCTTGTTTCTGAAGACCCATTTTGTTCTAATGGCCCTCTTTCCAATAGGCAAATCCACAAGTATCCAAACCTGTTGGAGTTTGAATTGCAGAAGTTCTCCTGCATTGCTTCCACCCAAGATGAATCAGATAGAGCTTTAGCAATACTTGTGGGTTCTGTCTATGATAGGAAACAAGCATATTAACAAGTATTCAAGTATCATATGTTTTCTATTCATATACAACACTAAGAAACCCTTGTTTAGAAGTAGGTTTTGTCATTCTTCTTGTCTGAACACTTGACTTCACATCACCAATCACATTTTCAATTGGGTGATCCTTATGAATTCTTGTATTAGGAGTGGTTAAAACTGTATAGGAATTTGTGATGTTCCCTAAATCAACTTCTGGTTCATCTTCATCACTGAAGAACTCAACATGAGTGGCTTCAAGTGTATGACTAATTTCCATAGTGAACATGTCTTTAGGGCTATCTTAATCATATGAACTAGCAGTATTAACTGATGGACCAACAACATTAAGTTTAAAGCTACCAGTAGTAACATCAGTTTTGGCAGTATTAACATGTTATCCAACAGCATTAACTTCTTTAGGACTGCTATCATCATCAGACTTATCTTTTGCATCATCCTCATTATCTAGACCATCTCCATCCTGCTTTTGATCATCAGCAGCAGATTTTGGTTCACCATTATCAACATCCTGGGTAGGTGAATCAAAGTATGAAGCATCTTTACAAATTGGCATCACAATGCAATCTTGACTGATTTCCTCTCATGTACCTACATTAAGTTCTTCTTGTGTACCTGCAGATTCATTAATGATTGTACCTGCAGCAACTGGTACATAATTCATAGATTAGGTTAGAGAATCAATGTCAAATAGCCACTTTGAACCATTCCCTTCTATCATAGGCTTATTCTCTAAAAACCCAATATGTAAGTTTTCTTCTACCCTCCTAGTTCTAGTGTTGTATACCCTAAAAGCTTTACTACTCAAAGAATATCCAACAAAGAAACCTTCATCACTTTTGCCATCAAACTTGCCTAAACTGTCTAAAGTATTAAGAATAGTAACATGACATCCAAATGGTCTCATAAAACTTAGAGCAGGCTTAAAACCTCTAAAAAGTTCATAAGGTGTCTTGTTATGAGGCTTGACTACTAAGACCCTATTCTGTACATAGCACACAGTGCTAACTGCTTCAGCCTAAAATGTGGTAGGTAACTTAAAGTCGGCTAACATTGTTCTAGCAACCTTAATTAGTGTCATATTCCCCCTCTTAGCTATACCATTTTGCTGAGGAGTCTTGGCTACACTATATTCTCTCTTAATACTTTTTTCTCTGCAAAAATCATCCATAACTTTGTTCTTAAACTCTGTTCCATTATCACTTCTGATTATTTTCACTTTCTTATCCACTAGGTTTTCTATTTCTTTGATAAAGTTCTTAAGGATCTCACTGGTTTCATCCTTAGTTGTTAAAAAGAAAACCCATGTAAACCTGTTATAATCATCAGTGACTACTAAGCAATACTTCTTATGCATTAAACTACTCATAAAAGTTAGACCAAACATATCCATATGAAGCATAAACAAAGGCTTAGTAATTAGATTCAGAACTTTGGACTTACAAGAAGCTCTGTGTTGCTTCCCTTTAAGACAAGCAACACAGGTTTGGTCATTTTCAAAACGTTTTATAGGCAATCCTCTTACAAGATTATCCTTAACAAGCTTGTTTATGTTCTTAAAATTAATGTGACCAAGCCTCCTATGCCAGAGCATTGATTCATCTGATGTAGCCTTTGCAACAAGACAAGTTAAAGTCTCTTTAGGAACAATGTTCTTCATATCAAAACTGTACATGTTGTCCTTTCTATGAATTTTAAGAAGTATCTGACTTTCATCAAGCAACTTAAAACTAGGAGATAGGACAAGACATTTAGTGTTAGTAAAAAAGACATAGTTCTTTTTGTCACATATCTGTGAGACACTAAAAAGATTGAATTTTAACTCATTGACAAAGTATACATCTTTAAAATCAAGACTATCAGTTTTAAGTGTTCCTTTACCAGAAATTCTACCACCATGTGCTCCTCCTACAAATGTAACATAACCTCCATCAAATTCCTTGAAATCTAGGAGATAAGCTATGTTCCCAGTCATGTGCCTTAAGCATCCACTGTTAATAAATCCTGTATTATCTTGTTATGGCTTGCCCTGCACATAAAAATAAGGAAATTAGATTCCTTTGGGGACCAAAGCCATCACTGACTTGGATCTGCCTCGTGCATCAATGTAATTATTTTTCTTCAAGGTGATTGATGCACTATTAGGTTTGGTAGGTCTCCAAACCCAACATACTGATGCACTATTAGGTTAGGTTTGACAGACTCTACCTTTTTATCAACATGAAAAATAGTTTCTTTATCAACATTAAGAGAAGACTCAATAAAGCTACTTGTGTCTTTTGATACTTGTTCTTTTACCAAAGAGTTATCAGAATTTTCCTTAGAATCATCTGATTTCTTATCACAAACAATATTTGACTCTTTCTTACTATCCTCATAACCATACCCTTTGAATTCAGGCTCTTTGAATTCATTAAGACCAGAATAAGACAGATCAAGCTTTTTAGGTCTATTATAAATTAAAGGATGAGGTGGCAGAACAACACTATACCCCAAACCCTTTTTACTTTTGTCAGTTATCTGACTCTCTAACAACTTGTCTAGGTCTTTTGAGGCTTTATCAAATTTCTCAATTTTAAATTTAATACCTTCTTTTTCTTGCTTAACTTTTTCAAACTCACTTTTAAGTACATTTATTTCATAGTCTTTGCAAGCTACTTCTCTTTTAAGAACTGCAACTTCTTCACTAGAAAGAACCTCATTCTTTCTATATGTGATAAGTTGTTCTTCTACTGTTGCTAAACCTCTTTTATAAGTAAATGTTGTAAATTCAGTTTGATTAAGCTTAACAATCAAATCATCACACTGTTTCTTAAGAGTTTCATAATTTTTCAGACAAGTTTTAGAGCAAGTTTTATCAGTATATACCTCAGAGTCTAAAAACGCCATTAGAGCCATGTTTGTCTAAACTTGTTCCTTTGCCATGTCACTCCAATCAAAACCTACACCATCTATAGCCAATATTTCCTTTGAAGATGTGTCTTCATTGTTTCCTTACTTCCTGGTGTTGTCTTGATTTTTGAACTGTCCTTCCTTGCTTCTTGGTGCTCTACACTCCTTGGCAAAGTGTCCCATCTTATGACAGTTGAAACACTCTACCTTGGATTTATCATACCCAGCAGTATCATTAGCATTAATAAAAATTTTCTTGCATGTCCTATGATAGTATCTTTTTGCCTTTATACTTAGCAGAGAGAGCTGCCACTTCAAATCCATTGCTTCCAGATCATCTTCAAGAATTTGCTCTAAGTCTTACTGTAGGAGATTAGAACCATTAGGATTCTCAAGCATGAAAGCATACACATCATTATCACTGAAGCTAGCAGTACTAACTTGAGGACTAGCAATGTTAACATCAGGGCTAGCAGTACTAACTTTATATGCAGGCATAGTAGTATTAACATGATTAGTACTGCTAGTGCTTGGAGCAGTCACAAAGGCCAAATTTTAAGCACCACTACTTGCACCAACAGATTTCTTTAACTTTTGTTCAACAATTTTGAAGTTGTTGTATAAATCATCAATGCTCATAGTTTCAATTTCAGGCTTATTCATCCATACTACAACATGAGTGTTCCACCCAGGGGGCAAGCTGCTTAAAATTTTTGAATTTAATTCTTCTTGAGAGATGATCACACCCAAAATTGCAAGCCTACTGACAATCTTCTAGAGCCTGTTGAAAATAGTGTCAAGAGACTCTGTGCTTGATGCACTAAAATTTTCATATTGTTGCTATAAAAGTGTCTTTTGTGTATTCTTAGTAGCGTCATTACCTCCAAATCATGTCTCAATGGCAGCAAACATTATTTTAGCATCAGGGTACTGACTGAATGTGAGTTGATGTTCATTGGGAAGAGCCATGAGTAGCAAGCTTCTAGCCTTTACATCATTATTCTTATTGGTCTTTTCTTCAACAGTTACAGGTACATACATCTTCATAACTGAAGTACCATTCTCTTGTGCTGTTTATGGTACAGACACCCATGAGTTATCATTATCTATGACCTCCTATAGAGCATAGTCTTGGATCTGGAAGTACTGCTTAATCCTTATCACCCACATCTCATACTCACCCAGTTTGAGTATGGGTAGCTTAGCAGTAGTATTACTATTTGTAGATTCAAATTCCATGTCTTCTGGATCAAAGTTTCTCAAAGCAAAGCTCTAATACCACTTGTTGATAACAATCCTTGATCGATTCCTTAGGTTGTCTAAGGTTAAATTACCTTGGATAAATCTAAAATAACTTGTTGTAGAAACTTTGTATGTATACTAAAGTGTATGCGGAATCTACACCTTAATACCAAGAAGTATTATGAATAAAACAGTAATCGTGAATAAACAAAGATATAACCAAACGCTCCAATATTATTAGATCAATATTACGAGTACTCTTCACTAGTACTAGGGTTTACAACCTTGAAGCTTTTCTAAATCGACTTGACAAATATGAAGACTCGTAAACTTGTATACATGTATCTCAACTAATGCCCTAGAGCCTCCTTTTATAGACTAAGGAGTCCTAGTCGGCTTACAATACATTCCTTAGATATCATAATCTTTTCTAAACATAAACGTAATCTCTTAAACAATTATATTATACATATCTTGTATAAAAATACCTTAATACTTCTCTTCACAAATATTCTTGTTCTCTAAACAATCTTTATCTCTTTAAACCGTCTTTATCCTCTTGACAGTAGTAAGTCTTCTAGTAGTTGTAATCCAGCAGCATAAACTTTTCACCAGCAATACTAATAAACATAACCAGTAGTAACATTAGTACTAGCAGTACTAATATGTACTCACAATAGTAACATGTACTAGCAGTCTTAACATTACTACTAGCAGCACTAACTACTTAGCTTATATTTCAGTCTTTAACTCTAAGCAGTGTTAACTTCAACTAACAGCAGTAACTTTATGATATCAGTAATAAATTATACTAACAGTAGTAACTAGCAGTGGTAACTTTATACTACAAGTACTAACTACTTAGCATAATTTCCATTATGTACCTGTGCAGTAGTAACTCTAAGAATCCTTAAAGTCTTTTAAGTACCAACAAAGTTCTTTGTTAAGCCACTTTCGGTTTTCTCTCTTCCGATTTATGTATCGTCTAAATCTACTTGCCCATGGTATATAACTACCCCTTTCAAGCATGGAAGGCCTAGTCTTAGAACCAGCATCAGCGAGAGATTGTTGATATGTTTTAGATGTCGACATTACGTATGATTCAAAGATTGGATCTTTATACACAAAAATGAGTGATATTTATGAGAAAAATCCCAAACTCGATAATAGTTGTCAAATTCGGACAACACTGTTCTCAGATAACAATTAGCCTGAAACTCGGTACACTTCTCGGACCGAACTAAAACTCGGACAAAGAATACTATCAAACTCGGTACTCTCAAAACGTAGTAAACTCGGAAGTACTCTTAACCAAAAATCGATTAACTTGTTTTATTTCAAAAAATTGATTTAATCAAACTCGATAGAACCAAAATTTGAAAAAATCCTTATAATACGAATTAACAAGAACCACAATCTCGATAGAACCGAAATTAATGATGTCTTAATAATCCAAAACACTTATATTACCAAATTCGATAGAACCGAATTTGATTTTTGAGTTTAGTAATAACCGAATTTGGGTTTCAAAAACCCAATCCACGTTAAAACCGTGAACTTGTGATGTTTTAAAACTTTGTAAGCTTATTTCCGAGATTAAATCACTAAATCCTTATTCATACTTTTTGATAAAATTGAAAATGTACGAATACTTATGAAACTCGATAGGCAACCGAGTTTATCAATAACCACCTAATATTCGATTTTCGATAGAACCAAAAATGCGTATATATCTATTACAACACTTTTTCTACCGAGATTAAACTAATAACGATACAAAAGCTCCTGAAAATGATCCGAGAATGCTAAAACCCCTTTCGAGTATACAAAAACACTTCTGAGAATGCTAAAAACACTTCCGAGAATGCACAAAATCCAATACACCATCACGACAAATCTATTAGAATAGTCGATAATGCTCAATTACTCGAAATATCTGCCAAAATACAAATCAAAAGCTCAAGAATCTCAACCGAATCCTCCAAATTTCATTTTGTGGTTCTCAGATATGTAACAATCCACAAATCGAATCACTCTAATTCTCTAATGGCGTATGATACCACTTGTTAGGTCTTGTTTAACTTGAATCATACATGATCATCAATGAAAGCTTAGAGAGAATAGTAGAGGATGACAAGTATTTAATTTTCAAATTATATAAAATGGAGGGAAAAATAGAAAAGATTATTACAAGGCTTACCCTTCTAATGGTGATTAAAAGGGGTATATATAGGAGAGTGAAGGAAGCTTCCCTTCCTTTATTTTTCTAATGTTTCACTTCTAGACCCTATACTTTGGTAATTATGCTATTTTTTTCTTTTATCATAATAAACCTTACTACAAGCTACTTTATTCTAAACAAAATAAAGACTAATGACTAAATATAATTAAACCACATAATCAGCACCTTTTATGAACCTAACTGTAAGAACCCGAATTTAAGGTCACTACTATTTAATAATCTCATAATTAATTTATAAATTTTAAACAAATTACTTTTATTTACATCGAGATATTTTATTGAAATCGTCGTTTTAATTAATTGCGAGCTATGATTAAAACAATTATTCGTCTTGAACCTTACGTAAATTAAACTTTTCAGAAAAGTATTCCGTTTAATGTAGAATTATTTTTATCATATTCGTTTTCACTTCGTGGTTTCGCCTTAACTCTCGTTTTATTTTACGTCGATACCCGTTAGCCTCAAAACTACCTACCTATCTTAAAATTTATACACTAAACACTAGAAATAACAAAGTTTTAAAACAAAAATCTAACACCTACACCTCATATGGTGGTGTGGCATCATGAGAATGAAAGTCAAGACACTTGTCTTGATTTTCCTTCTAGCCTTGCATGTGTAAGTCATACAAAACCATCCACACCCACTTTACTTCCCATTGTTTCCTCAAGTTTACACACACATCTCTTGTTTCTCTCCATTCTTGCCGAAATTCCATCAACCTCAAACACCTATTCCATCAAAAATTACTCAATCAAAAATATTGTAGCTAGTTGTTATGAATAC